>JAUYWH010000016.1:12633910-12708054 GCA_034779795.1 Ctenopoma multispine | reverse complement strand
TTTATAGTGAAGACGCCAAGTGGGACATAGGAAAGGGTTAACTGATGTATTTTTAGATATCACAGACTGGAGTCACAGTAGGGACAGAAGGAGGGGTCCTAGAACTATGGGGGCAAGATACAGGGGTGGTGAGATAGGTATTAAGACAGCCCCTGGGGAGGTACCATTAATTTGTTTAAAAGACCATGTATTGCCCCAAACCAGCAGTCTGTGCCCCCCGGGGCCTTACTCACTGGTTTATGTGTCTAACTTTCTTTTTGACAATAAACCTTTTACACTGATTTTTGCCTCTCTGCCTGTTCATTTTTGAAGAAGAACTGAAGAACTCCTGAACAAACTCTGCTGAAAACTTAGACTGAATTTGGCCCAGAACTTAGTCACAACACTGTTTTGTAGAAAATAAAAAATAAACTTTTATTGCTTTGCATTTGTTGCTTATTTGAGTCTCATACTTTGTATTCCAGCTTTTTATATTTCATTACTTGAGCTGCAGCAATAACCTAACATCTTCGCCAGGATTAAATTATATTTCAATTAGGCTTCCTGATTGAGTCCCTCAGAAACCACCTTATAACTGTGTTTGGACACCGGCCCAGCCTCATTTGTGGATAGTGACCACTCAGAGCTACTGTATGTGAACCCTACTGTCTACTGGGGCCTGGTGATCTAATGGTTCTCCCACTGGTATTTACTGTGTTGTCTGCTCGCCATTACATCACCCTGTTTGAACAGCTGTGCAGGACAGAGAGTGGGCTGACAGCTGTAGCTGAGACCAAAATCAACATCCATTCATTTTCAGTTCAGCCAATTCAGAAAGAAGATTCCTCATATTTAAATATGAATGTTGTATTATCAACCAGTGAGCGGTGATTTCACTTTACATGTTTAACTCTGTCAGGGACTAAGCTGAGCAAATGAACTGATAACTATATAGAAAATTATCTATTTGTTTAAGTTATTTATTAAACAAAAATGCCAAATATTAGCTGGTTCTTAGAGTTTTTTTTCACTGAAGGTCAGACAAAACCATTAGGATGGTTCATTAAAAGATAATTTCCACAATATTAAAATGAATGTTAAAATATTTATATATTGCAGATTTTGACATTTACTCATTTTTTTATGTTGTAAATATCCATTTAATATCATATGGAAACTGAACCAAACTGACATTAAAACAATACTGTGTACCTCTCCAACTGTTTCTGGTGCTTATCCTCTCGGGCCTGGGCCTTCATCTGCTGCACCTCAATCGTGTCTGGCTTTCGCCGTCGCATGTACAACTCATGGTTGCCCATGCACAGCTGCAGGATGCGCTTGTTTATGCGCAGTCTTGGGGCATAAAACACAAAGTCCTAAAATTTGGAGAAGAAACAAAAAAAAAAAAGAGAAAAAGTGTGAAAAATGAACAAACAGTGGGCTGAATAACCTTTTGCTTACTTTTTTCAGAGTTCAGTAATGAGCCTGACCAGGTGCAGAGAAACCTTTAATACAGTACAGATTGCTCCACTTATAGTGATGGGTTAGCAGCCTGTAGTTCTCAGATACGGTGTATACACTTACTTTGTTGTGTGTCTGGGTTCGTCATTAAAAGAATTGTCTGGAAAGTAGCCCTGGCTATTCTGTATGCTAGATCAGGCTGAGGCTACGTCTGATGGTTCTTCCGTCACCAGTAAAAACTAAAGCAGAGAGCTTAAATAAAAACTCACTGCAACTTAATACTCTGAATTTTACCCTAAAGAGGAACAAAAATTCTTAAGCTGGAAAAGACTGAAATAAAGAGAAAGAGGGTCGTCTTAAGATTTTTACATGTCACTATGGGTCGAATCTTGGTGGATACTTGGGTGTTGTTACTCACAGGGGATTTTTTGTCAATGGGCTTGATGATGAACTTCTTATCGTTGAAGGAAATGTTTCTGATCTCACTCCAGGGGAAGCCAATCTTTGGTGTCAATCTGAGGAAGTGATCACATGAACACTTAATGAGGAAGTCAACTTCTGACACAAAAAAAACTCTCAAGACGTTATTTATTATCCGTTTTATTTAACTGCACACATCAGCAGTGCCCAATATGTGTTCTTTAACAGACTGTCTAACGTAATAACAACAGAAAACTCAGTCAGTCTGTGAACATGCATTTTTGTATATCCACTGTTCCAGTATGACAAATTAATCTGGGGTGTGGCTCACTGTTCAACTGTGCACGACAAACTGAATGGATGCCACTCTTATTCAACACAATACAAAGTAGCACTGTAAACACTGACAAGCTGATAGTGTTGTAATCTTGAAAAGCTGCCTTCTACCTTGCAGCGAAACTCTCCTGTGAAACTGTACTGCCTTAACTGGAATTTCACTCATTTACTGACCCTGACAAATGCTCATGGAATTGAGAAAGCTATGTGTGTGGATGTTATCCCAGCCATTCAGCCTTTCTATCAGAGTTGTATTTAACTTATAGTTAATGAAGCTGTGCTATTATAAATTCCTGTATAAGGCTTTATTGAAAGCTTGCAGTGATTTATAAAAGAGTGTAAATGTGGTTGGATTTCATTAGATGGCATCTGGCTTTCGGAAGATTATTAATGTAAGCCTTAACCTGTAGTACAACTTTAGCATTTTAAAGCGGAACCAGTATAGAATACAAAAATACATTATTAAAATAGGCATTTTTCAGGTACAGATGCCACTGAACTGTGGCTAGACACCATAGTTACAACAAAGCCAGTGTCAAATAGTTTACGACACCTGAAAAAACAAAAAAAGAAAATACACTTTATTTGTGCTTTGTGGTCATTTTTTCTTGTGAATCCAACATCTGAACAAGTGAATTTAAAGTCTAAATGGCTGCACTGTGGGTGTGTGTTTCACTATGGTTGCTAAGAAGAAAAATCTGCGCCTTTCTGTGCCTTGGCGAAGCCTTGGCTGCACTGGGCCAGCTGCCCCGATTGCAGAGACGGTGTTGTAGGTTAGCCTCACATTCTCAAGTGCCGCACAGCTTGAAAAACCAGTCAGCGTAGCCATGGTTACAGCAGAGGGCACCGTGGAGGAGAGGCATTTCTTTGCTGATCACAGGGAGCACATAAAGAGACAGACTCACACAAGGACACGGGGACCCAGTATGTTTCCGAATAAAGTTTCACACCACAGTTAAGTTACAATAAGGCTGAATGACAGACTAGATGAACTTAAACACAATAGCAGCTGCAGTATTTAAATCATTTAGACTTTGTTTAAATTAAAGGCCTCACAGGCAATTGACCCGCCAAACCTTGTCATTATCCTGCCAACAAGATGTATCCTTCACTACACAAGTCAGGCAAGAGAGCTCACTGTGCAACTACTTTAACATGAGAAAAGCTACAACCTAGTAGCGAACAACACAACTCCACCAGAGCACAGCTGAAGTGGTTTACAGCGTAGGGTCAGTGGCTGAAAGGTAAGTAACCTGAGACAAAGTGCTCCTCTAACACAGTGCACTTCACCCCACTAACCCCACCGACAAGGCCACCAGCCACAGGAGATTTCAGAACTCATTTAAGCAAATAGAGGGTGATTATCCCGAACTGCCACATCCCATAAACAAAGCAACAATCACAACCAAAACACCCTGTCAGATTTCAAATGTAGGTTCAACCTTAAGCACACCAGACAAAGAAACACAACCAAGGAGGTATGGAATATTTACTTTTTTCTCTTCCGTTTAAAAAGAAAAAGAGACGGTGGTTAACTATACTAGTAGATATAAACCTGATTCAGCAAATACACCTATAAACCTCAGATAAAACTGATTATTTTAGCTTAGAAAATCAGATAATGTCACTGCAAAAATGCAGATTTCAGATAATGAAGAAACATGAGCAAACTGCTGAGTTTGAATATTAAATTCTTTCTGGAGATACTCCTCCCAAAGTCTGTATCCACTGGGCCTTCATTGTTATTCCTGTCATAACATCTGCTGAGAAACTCGAATAGTGATTAGGCACAGACATCGACCTGGTCCAGCCAGTTTAACTCTGTATCACAGGGCTGCAGCTAGCAACGTGCAGACAGCAAGAGCCAGAACAGACAGTAACAGCAGGACTGTTCTTTTCCAACTCTGTCAAAATACAGTGCTTACCTGTCCGTTTTCTCATAAATGTTGAGTCCCAGGGCGTCCACTCCCAGCCACAGCTCTGTTCCCTTCTTATTCTTGATATCAAAGTAGTTGACTCCATACATTTCCAGGTCCTGGGCAATCTTCAAGTACTCCAGCATAGCATCCTCCCTGCAAGAATAGACAGAGCTCAGGAAACCAGAGGCATAATCACTATATCCACTTCCTGCTAATACTGATTCCGGCTATGTTTAGCACAACTTCTTGCTGTGGAAATGTACTTTTAAGGTGCATAATTAAGCATGTAAGCATAAGCATAATTAGTGACATTACAAAAAACAGACACTCACTTCAACATCCCACGGTGCTCCTCGTGCCACACCTGAATCCTCTCCTCCCACTGTTCTTTGGATAGCTTGTGCTGCTCCAGTACTCTACAGAAAGAGAAAGGAAACATCAGCATATATTTGGCTTTAGTGTGTTAAGTAACATTAGGCGCTCAATTTCTATGAACTAGTGGTAGTTTCCTGAAATTTTTTTGTTTTTCCGTGTGGGTACTAGTTTGGTACTTTATCATAATTGCTCAATAGCACAATATGGGGCGTGCCACTTGCAACTGAGCAGTGCACTGGAATTTGGTGTCAAGACAAACAAGTTTTTTGTCCTAGTTTTACTAATACATTTTTAATTAAGGAGACACATTATATGTTACGTTAAAAAGTGTTTTACTTCGATTATGACAATAATAATCTAAAGAAGAAAGAAGACTGCAAATTCCATTATGGAAGTGGTACATAATGCTGACGCCACTTTTAAGCCGTTGACCCATGTATACAGACATAGGGCCTTCTAAAAAATCTCTTCTCCTAGAGAAAATTAAATGTTTAGGCTTCTTTATTCTAGATGGTTTTATTTTGTCAAGAGCAGATCACACACATGCAAGTAAGAACCTGTCCAGAATCTCTGTTCCAAACTGTCACATCACAGTGAGAAAGTGTTTTTTTTTTTGACTGACATTATTATTACCAGTCCTTGACACAGCCAGCTATCATATAAAAACTCTACAATAATAATGCTGTTATTCAGTGTGCCAAAGGTGTGTGACACACCGTCTGCTTTCAATCGTGTAAATGTCAAAACAATGCTGCCGCTAACCTGTCACATTTGACTCATGTTTATATGCTGCTCTACAATTAATGAGATAGCAAAGTTATGATCACTCTGTTGAATGCTTTTTTATGCAACATGTATGTATGTATGAATATCCAAATGCCTTGAGAACTGAAATTGCAACTTCACACACTGGCAAAGGGAGGACTGACTAAAAATCCAGGTATATTATTACACAACATGTAGGCTTTTGATCTACATGTTAATACATAAACAACAAAGCTTGAAAAGTACATCTCACCTGTGTGGCAGCAGCTGTTCAGACAACAGGTATCCGGACCGGTGGATATCTTTATTGTAGTCTCCAAACTTAGCCTGAACGGCATAGGAGGCCAGGAGCACAGCTGTCTCTGGTGGACAGTAGACGTCGTCGCTCAGGATGCTCTCCTTCACCTGCAGAAAGAAAAGCTTCTGGGTGATGTCCTGGATCAGTTCCTCTGCCACATCCTCTGGGAAGAACTTGGCCCGAAACTTAAACTGCAGCGGGTTCTCCTTCTTCACGTCCTGGGATGATACCTGGACAGGAATAAAGCGTAGTTGGTGACATTATGTATGATATTAGCGTTTAAGAAATACTTGCCAAGAATTAGATCAGAAGATCAACTCTAGTCTTTCTGTACAGAAAATATGTAGCTAACAGAAGATTAGCTTGGCCAATAAAAACTGGCCAATGTCACTGTCTCACTAAGTGAGAAATCTCATCTCGCTGATTATGTTTTATTTATTATGACATATTATTTATGTTTTTTTTTTGTTTTTTTTAATCTATTTCTGTTCTAATGTTTCTGATTAGATTTTGATGTAATGTTTACTCTTTGGCAACTAAATTTCTGTGTCAGGGGATGAATGTTACTTGACCTCATCTTTAAAGCTGTGGTAATTCCCTATTACAGTATGTATGTTTACACCAGTTTTGAGTCCAATTTTCAAACAGGAATCAAATGGTCTTGATGGAGTGAATGGGGCTGTACATGGTCAGGAATATTCCAGTTTGAGCTTTGCATTGTGCTGATGAGCTGCAGCGCAGCGTCAGCAAACTGTTTACTGCTGATGACTGAGGCAAGCATAACCTTTTCTCCCTGTGTTACACTTGTTTATAATTACAAAATGCAAAAGTGCAAATTTTGAAGTTTCTGTAAATTGCATTTCCTACATTTGTTTCAGTCAGGCAGGAATTAATCAGAAAATGTGTCTTCAGTCCCATTAGATACCCACAATCCCAATCTATTTTCAATGTTTCTCTACAGTCTGGGTTAATGCTGAAAAATTAGGGCCAGTAGATCGAGGTATATTTTTGTTTAGTTAGTTCAGTTTAAAGAAAGGAACCAAACTGATACAGTAGTGCCAAAAAGTTCATTTTCTTCCTCATCAAAACCTGGTGCCCATATTACCAACAGCTCAACCACCGAAAAAGGTTTCTTGTGTATTATTCTAGCAGACCCTGATGTAGTCTGGAGTTGCTTCACTCAAGCAGACATGAGCAGCGGGCTAAAAAAGGTCTTGTGTGTTCACTGCTTTATAACCTAAAACCCCCACATTCTTTTCATTTTCAAACTTGCAGTCGTCAGACCCAACCAGACCCAACCAGACCTGAGACCTTCTGTCTCCCAAAATGTATCTGACTTCATCTAGCTCCCTCTGGAGCCACAGAAGGCTTTATCTAATATTTCACATACTAATTAGAATTGTCTGAGTCTTGGAAAAATTGGTGGAATTCCCCTTTAAGAGAAGCTGCTAATCTAAAAAGCTGGAGGGGTTGTTATATAATATTGAAGAAGTGGTGATGATGAGGATGTGACCAAATCACTCTTGGATATCTGGAATTCTGCTTACTTACAGCCAGGACATCATTTCTCTGGTTGATTTGCTTCTTACATAAAGGTTTGTATTAGTTCAATTATGGATAACTCAGAAATAACAGTAAGTGAAGTCAAAGAAAGCCGTGTTTACTCAGGGAAATCACAGAAGCACTTATGGTTCACGGAAAGTTCACGCTGTTGTCAAATAATCCAGCTCCAGATGATTGCCTGCAGACGCTCATGAAGTAACCAGGCTGGTTACTTCAGTGAAGCAACAATACAGCAAGTGAATGTAGACTTATATGGTGGCTACTGATCGACTGAAAGGTAAAGCACTGATTGTACTGTCCCTTTACAAGAATGCATTATTTCTCTATTACTACACATGGACAGGTGTTGCAAAAGCTGTGCAGCTAACTGTATGTACAGTAATAATAAGAATAATACAACCATGATCATTTAACAGATGGGAGGATTATTATGAGAGAAAACCAAACAAGCTGGACATTACCTTTTTGTCCAGTTTTAGCCAAGTATAGTAGCCTTTGCCATCCATATACTGAAGTCCGAAATACCAGACCTCACGTAAGCCAATGGTTTTGACCACCTGCACAGAGAAAGAAAATATTAAAACACTGTAGCACAGAAACAGACCATGAATTCATTGTTTCATGTCTGAAACATTAAAAGATGATATATTTAAGTATCTTATTTTGTCTGCCAGTATTCAAAATTCAAAAGATATTTAGTTTATATGCGACCATGACAGGTAGCAAATCCTCACATTTATAAAGTGGTACATTCAAATAAATAAATAAAATAGCTAATCTATAATAAAAATGGCTGCTGGTCATTTTTTCTGTTTATTACCTAATGGTTTAAGCTCTGAAAGATAACACTGGATAAACACTGGGCCTGAGTATCAGCTTTTCACATCACCTAGATACACATTCACACACACGTGAATTATAAGTCATACATTTGAATTATAAATGTTTTTAAAGTTTTGAATTTGTCATTCAAAGTGGAATTAATATAATATATACACTAATGGATGTAACCGTATCTAGTAGTCAACAGAAAAAAAAATCAATGAAGTAATTCTCCAATAAATGTAAATGAATTACTGATGGTATCTTCCAGCAGAAGTCATAAAAAAGCCTTTAGAGGCTTTTCAGGTGCTGGCAAGGTCTGAAGAATCTAACCTTCAGGTGACATACTCAGGTACCAGGCTAATCTGGTGGACAAGTCTCATAATGTTACACATTCCCAGGCCTGAGTATGGACTTGGCAAAGTGAGGGTACAAACAGCAACAACTGCCAGGGCGAACAAAAGTACACTTTAAAACTCAGCATGTTTGATATCCAGAGCAATTGAGTTAATACATGACAGATGCTGAACATGGATGTGGTCCCACTGATCATTACCGCTGTCAATGAGAATCATTTTAGTCCTGAAAGATTTTTTTTAAGATAGCTCATGATACTATAACTGGGGCTGCAACTAATACATTAAACACTGTACATACTATACATTATTCACAGAATTGTAAAAATATCTTAGCTTGTTTTCTCTGACAAAAACTGAATCAGAAAGTAGTAAATCCTCACAACTGGCAAGCTAATAGCATTACATGTCACTTTGGATAAGTCCTAATGATCCGATTCTTCAGTAACCATTTAATGAATTAACATCGAATGTACAGTAACACTTCCTATCTGTTGAACTACACACAGCACACAAGACCATGATGCAGACTGGTTTTAAACAAAGTGGTCCTATTGTCTGACCAGTGAGGAGAAGTGTTACTATATAAAGAGGGTGTGCTGCATGACTAGCATCCTGTCTCTGACTCCAGGAACAGACTGAGAAGGCTGGCAGGGAATCTGTTCCAGCTTATAAGACCTCTTACTTTCTGGCAAAATTACAACAGCCAGAACTCCAGACATCGTCCTTTAGTATTAATGTCAAAAAGACCGATTATGAGCCCAGTTTCAGTTTCAACCACACTGCAAACATTTAGAATAAGTTTCAATTCAGCAATTTTATGTTTTTTCTATCAAATTTTGATTATTTTTTGTGCAGCCAAGGAAGAAAGTGGAAACCCAGCTATAGATCTGGAATAATCAGTTGTGCCGACGGAGGAGCTGCTATTTTCCACTGGCTTCTGAGAGAAACCTCAACAGCTAGTGTCTCTTCATGGTCTTTTGAGAAGCCGAGCAATTTTCCCTGCAGAATAGTCTGAATAGGAATTGATTTTTTTTTTGCATGTATCTGTGTGTGTCATTGCAGTGGCCATTCTACGCCAGGCCCTTTTTAATGCATCACTGCCAAATTCCCCACCCAGTCACCAGGTGAGGCGCTAAGTTGCCTGGGTGAAGTGTGAGTCAACACGCTGGCACTCCTGCAAAACCCACTCCTAATGTTAAGGTCAAAATTAAAATCTAATTCTCCACCTCTCTTGGTGGCCGACACTAAACACAAGGCAGGCTGACCTGTGGGAGTGAAGATGAGTGGCTTTTCTGATGGACTGTATTTAGAGCGAGAACAACAAGCTAAAAAGGGGCTAAAACGAGAGAGTACTTGAGGCTGCGTGTCACCTGTAATGAAACACATAAGGCATCTGAAAACAAACAGCCCTTTCATGGTGGTTTTTGCTTTGGGGTCCACAAAGTGAGAGGCAGAGAAATAGTGTGGGCTCCCACCCAGATACCTAAATGAACAATTGTTTTTTCTCAAGGGATAAGAGACTTGATATGACACTGGCACCGTCAGACAGGTAACCATTTCCTCGGGCGAGTTTACCAAACCTTTAACGATGTCATACGTCACTGAACAAATAGGTAAACTAGCTTCAAAAACATATCGTACATGTTATGAACTCCTGCTGGCAAAGGACACTGAAAATAATACAGTTCATTATAAGAGGATTAAATTTGAATTCAGTAAACAGACATCACAGCAGGCTGGCTTGGCAGTCTGCCATGACTGTAATGGGTTTCTAGTTTGCTCCAATGAACATCAAGAACTCTTGAAACCTCAGAACAGAAGTAGGATCTGAAAACAGGACAACTATTGTCATCCTGCAACCACATACAATACCACAACACCATGGGTAGTTCTTTACCAGATATCTTAAGCCAGCCTTGTAAAAAATAAAATAGTACATATAAATATATGTGTAGGTCAAACTTCTTCAGAGCAACTATAAGTGGTTGCTGATATAAGAAGAAGTCCAAATCTGCTTCATTCTGGCAATGATTACAAAACTGTAAACTCTGTGAAACATTAGCAGTCATGTCGACAAAGCAAAACCTTGACAGATTCTCGGTCACCAGCCACTTCCAACTTTATCTTTTATGCTGAAGGAGCAAACGTGTGTAGTGCCACAAAGGAAAATGTAGCATGTCTGCACTCTCATCTTGCACTCGTCTGTCAGAGAGTGAAAGTTTCTCCTCCCGCTCTACGGGAGCTCAGGCCCTGTGGTGAGAGAGAGGTATGCCACTGGGCTGAAACGGCCACGGCCTAAATAATACGGAGTCCTCCAGCAACGGAGGAGGGAAAGGGAGGGGTTCACCCAGTCAGGCTGACGCAAAGATGAAATAGTATGTTTCGAGGTGGGGAGTGTTAATGGGGAGCAGCAGGTACTGGCCCAAAGGAAACTGGTCTATTATTGGCAGACCACACATTCATGATGAAAAAGTAAAGGGAGTGTTGCAAAGCCAGTCTGTTATTGTTTACTATATAATTATGCCTTGGATTCAGACATTCAACACAGATAGAGACTGTGTAAAATGTGGCCATGTTTCCATCTGTTTAACCTTCTCTAAACAAGCCCTCCAAAGCTGAAGCTGAAATTGAAAGACTTTTCGAAACCACAACAACAAAGGGCTTGGGTTTACAAGGTCAGAAAAAGGCAAACACGCCGAGGACAAATATAACTAATCATTACGTCTACTGTAAACGATGGCGGCTCGGTAAAGTGAAACAAGCGACAGCAGCACACAGTCATACGTAAAACTAGTACAAGGGCGTGTAGGGGCGTGGCAGACATTCTTCTTTAGGAGCAGGCCTGACAGGGACTAAGGCTATGATCTGCACTCGCCCCTTTGGCCACACCATGCTTCACACTCAGCCTGACAGTGAGCTCACTGGTGTTACTCTGTTGTATACAGTGACTGCGTCTTTGCAGCCATGACCCCCGTACTGAACCAAATCAGGCTGCTGACAGACTTCACGGACACAGGAACTTCAGACAAGGTGTGAACCTTTGTAGACCGCTTCAAATTAGTAAATTGTTTCTTTGCGCTAAAATAAAGCACTTAACTGCCTCTAAAACTATCTCAGGGAGTGAGTGATTATCTGTGGCACACCTAACTGAGCCATTCTAACGAGTAGGCAAGGGAACTTACTAACATCTATAAATACAGAGATGTCAAAGTGAATGGCTATTCCTTCCTTTAACAAACCTGCACACTGAAATCTTTACATCAGGGGCCCTGTGGCCTTTCCTCAGGAGGTATAAGTGCTTTTATTGCTGAAAAAATAGCCAAAAGCCTTTCACACACAAGCAGTGACATCAATACCACGACAAAAAGACACAATCATCCTACAAAGGTTCTTATCCTGCGTTATTATGCCCAGAATGACTGTATTCAAATCTATTTTGAGTAAAATGTTCTCTACAGTACTCCTGACACGAAGGGTGAATCCCCTGACATGTAGCCTCAAGACACACACTCACTACACTTGCTATTGAAAAACGAGTTAAACAGGAAGTGTCTGAAACAATGCCTTTCCTCCCCTGGTGCTGTCACTCAGCCTAAAGGGAGCTAAGGACATGTCATCTACACTTGGATTTTAGGTACTGAGCTCACAATAGTGCTGTATAATGAGAGGAAATGTGCAAAAAAGAAAAGTAATTTAATCATAATGAAAAAATACCAGCAGTTGGAACTGAACTGTAATTATAATCTACCATGCCACATATTTGTAGTTATGACGTAACAAATATTCATCCACTAAACACACAAGAGTGTATAGTGTTTTGTGTTCAAAAATAATTATTTACTATAAACAAGACTACAACCATTTTATATAATAAGCTATAATAAGAAAATGTAAGCAAGGTTGCCAGACACCACGGAGCCAAGTTTCTTACCCTAGAATATAACCATACTAGTATTTAGAATGATGTTTTTAACTGATTAACAAGCAGCATTAGTTTATTCTAAGCCAAAGTGGCTTGAACTAGACTACAACTACTCCTTTACTGTTGCCACACCTTTGACTCTGTTGCTTCTTCACATACTTCACTAATGCCATTAATCATTAACCCAACAAATGCCTTACATTGTATTTGTGTTATGTTAAGCTATCATTTTTCTTCACAGGAAACCATATATGTAAATTCATATACTGTATATATAGAGTCCCTGACCCTCACCATGACGACAGACACTGATAACGACGCTTGAGGCCACAAGCTCCTGTAATCTCATCTGTAGGATATAACTTGTCAGACCTGGATGTAATGAATGGAAAGAGCTTTGGAGGGACGATAATGAGAGCAGACACTTTCTCCTAACACAGATCTTTCTCCCTGACGTCAATCCACTTAACTGACATGAAGACGGAAGCCACAGCAGTTTGTGGCCACTTCGTAGTAGCAACAGTAACAATATTTAGTAAAATGTTTGTGAAACACCTAAATTATGCTACAGAACATCTTAATGACATTTTATTAATCAGTGTTTTTCAGGAAGGGTGTAACCTAAGCTGACTTATTGGCTGTAGCTTCCATCCTTTACAACTTAAATCTCATATATGCCTTTTATATACCTGTATATACTTTTATTGTGATGTTTATAATATAATGTATTCCCAACTGTAAACCACCGTACCTGGTCAAACAGCTGCTTGCCAGTAGTGCTGGGCTGGATGGCAAACTCCAGCTCAGCGTCCATGGTGGTGACGCGAACATTGACCTGTGGAAAAACAGAAAAAAACAAAACAGCTGTTCAGGAGTTGACCCAGAGCAACAGAGAGGTTTTCACAAGTAAGGACTAATACTTGGTAAAGTATATACTGTATGCCAAACTACTGCATAGCACTGCTTTGTGTGTGTGTTTGGCGGGGGGTGTATTTCCACAGTAAACACATGGGGCTCTGTGTTTATGCTTTCTCAGAGACAGACTGTCTGATTCAAGGGAACGCTGCAAAATCTTTGGTTTTTTTAGACAGAATATGAAGCAGTTTATCTAAATCCGTAATTCAATAAATATTATTAACATTAAGAAGATCGTTTGTTATGGATTGAACTAATTTAGAGGCATACAGTATCAGACACTACTTTCACAAGCTGATAAGACGTTATTCTAAATGGATAAACGGCTACTTCAGTCACTCACTCCCATTCACAGAAAGAAGGCACGTCTTTCAGTTCTCTGGTTAATGATTAATCAGAACGAGCTGTGCACAAAAAGAGGTGCTCCATCTAACTGAAACCTGCTGCTATTTAATGTTCACTCCCACCCCAGTGATTAATTCGCAATTTCAAAACCATTACAAATACCATGACTAGTGCAATACAGAGAATAATGAAAACTGACGTCAAAGGTAAAAACAATATTCTGCATTGTAGGTTTGATCTGTAATCAGCCCATGGCATTTGAATTTCACACAAAAGGCATGTAACAATGCACAAATGTTTACAATAGCTGCTTTGAGGTAATGCACAAATTGAATCTCTTTTCTGTGGGTTTGATGGCAAATGTCTCTGGTATTTACGGGGGTTATGAAAAGACACAGATCCACTTCCAGACAATTGACTGAATTTATTTATACTCAGTGAAAACGATACAAAGAGTTTAGTAGACACAGTTAAGGGAGCTCGCCAAACAGAAAGCCTCCAGTGACATCTTTCAACTCCAGCCCATTGTGACCAGAGCTGAGGCTTAGCGATGAACAAATTCAATGACGCCTACTGGAAAAGGGATGTCTGGGTTGCTGCAGTGACTGGTATGGTGACTCAGAGCTCTACCGACTCGTATGAAGATACACAGGCTGAACAAGTAACTGACTGGCTTAAATCCTGCAGAGAAGGCAAATCCAACCCAAGCACTTGATGGAAAGCACCTCACTGCTGCGCTGTACAGGATACTTTAAGAAACCATCAGTCTAGACAGTGGATATTCAGCGATACCCCATTTGTTCATCTGTATATATCTGCTGCTGCCAAGTTACCTTAGCAGACCTGATTCACTTACAATTAAATCCCAGAAACCTTTCCTTTACCAACAAATGAAAATAATGAAACAATCTGACCCTTTGAGCATTTGTACGTCATTATGACACATGTGCATACCCATTTTTGGAGTCAACAGAGGGACTTATACCAGCTTCAAGTCACAGCTAGAAACCAAGGGAAGGAGAGGAAACACTGCATTTACTTTACACAGCAAAACAAAGCTATCCTTTCAGCTGCAGCACCCCTGCAGCCCCTCGCGATCATCATCTACATCCAAGTGGTGTCAGATTACCGAAACCCACCGCAAGGTTGCATCAAAAGAGCATAAATCACTCTAATAAGCCATATACTGTATATAGACTTCCCCTGTTTAAAGGTCATTCTGTGAATATCAGATTTGAGATGCTTCTCTCAGCATCAGAGTCCCTACTTACAGCAGAGACAGTCTGAGCACCTAGAAATACACACCCATTACCAGCACAAAATGGAATATATGAATGTGTGGAAGCAGATGACCCAACAGAAACCACTGAGTGAGCGATATCCGATCTCAAAGTGAAGTCCACCAACTCACAATAAACTGAGGCCATTCACAGCAGTAAAGAAAACATGACACATACGCTAAAAATACACCGGGCGAGAACCCAGAGTTCCACAATGAGCAAATTTAGTCAGAGGAAAGTACAGCCATTCATATTAACCATATAAACCCCAGTTTCACAAGTCATTACAGTAAGAACTGCCTCAATAACTTTATCTACTGGAGCCTTGGTGTCAAATCTTATCTATTACAATGTTCTGAAGCAAATATACATTTAGCATCAGTTCTATGGTAACAATACAATAGAAAAAAAACAGACTTAAGAACTGATGCAGTAAGTACATGTGATCAGTGTGAGAGATACATGATGTTGAAGTTTTTTTTTGTTTTTTCATATAAAAAACATTTAGGGAAATATATATATTCACTCTCTTGCAGTTTGATGAGAATATTGCTACCACTTTCATGTTTGTATGGTAAATATGTAGCTACAGCCAGTTAGCTTAGCTTAGCTTAGCTTAGTTTACCATAGCATAAAGACTAAAAGGAAGTGAAACAGCTGATCCAAAAACAACAAAACCCAGGTAGCAGCACATTTAAGACTAATTAAGACTTTGTTTGCTTAATCTGTTAAATAAATATATAAAGATGAAAATTCAATATTTGTTTTTTGGAATATACTTTGGGAATCATTTTTTATAATCAAGTAACAATTTCAGTCAAAGAATAAAACTGATCCATAAAAAAATATTTAAAAAAAGATAAATATCCCAGCTCTGTTAAATATCCCAGAGCTACTGTCCCGAGATATTACACAGAACTTGTTACTATTCTCTCAAATAATGAATCAAGCCATGACCAAAGAATTCCAGATATTTCCTCATTCCAGTCCAGACTATACATATACACTTTCCTTCCCTATCAGATATTATCGTGAACTGAATATCTTTTCTTCCAGCCTTTTCAGTGAGGAAGTCAAGGAGGTGCTCTGGCTCAAGTTAGGACACTGGTGGTTGTCACCGCAGTCATTAAACTGAGTAGGTTGCACTGCATTCTTCACTGAGACCATTAAATATTTAACCTTCTGCATAGTTTGCATGGCTTTGGTTTGTGACACAATAGTCTTGTGCAATGGGAGTCACCATAGGAATTCCACCTAAAATGGTCTGAGAGCAATATTGCCAACAATGAGTGCTACCGTTTTAGTGTGGAGCAGTGGTACAACAAGGTTGGAGAGGACAGGCCCCCGTGTGTTCTTTAAAGGAAAGTTACTTAGGTTGGAAGTGTATGTTCACAGGTTCTGTCAACACTACACTCACGCAGCTGAAGAATGACAGTTGAAGGACTTGTAACCGTTTTGGGATTTGTGAATCAGGACAAAAGGGAGTTCCAGACATTTTCCAATTATCAATTATTTAAAGAAACAAATACTAACAATGGCACTGGACATGAAGGGGAAACACCCATCCATGTTGATCATGGCTACGCCTTGTATGGTTTGTGTCACTGGCCTGTGACTGCAGGGAAGTAGGCTTCAGACCGAACCAATAAGCTCTATCATTTACTTCTGACAATGTGTCATTCAGATAAGTGAAACATGAGTCACAGAAGCACCAATAGAGGAGCCCTCACTACTCCTCAAATCTGGTCCAACCTCCCCTTCTCCTTTCCCAACACACAATGTAGGAATGTTTGATTGCATGCCAAGTTTCTGAAGTGAAATAATTCAGAGTGCATTTCTGTGCCAATTAGTATCACATTTTAAAGGATAAAGTTTAGTTTTTATCCACTTTGATCTTTGCTAAAGTTACTTTTACGAATACACTTTTAAAATTGTCCATAACTTTGTATTCTATTTGACTGTTCCACCTCATTTCACATGTGTTACGACACTTAAATTTTGTTTTTATGATTTATAGGGGTAACTGCCGTTTTAAAAAACAAATATCAAACAGATGGCAAGAAATCTGATGGAATTAGCCTCATGTTATCTCACATCCAAAGCTGTCAGACTCATATTACTTCTTTGTAACAGTCATTTCACAAATTGTGAGGGATGTTGTAAGTACATACTGTGTATATACAGTATGTAATTTAGAGAGAGAAAGACATTTTCTGCACAAAATCAAGATGAATACCGGCAATTTTAGAAGGTGAGACTTGAATGTATGTATTTAATGTTTCTATTCCATATTCAGTACATACATCACATTAATCAAATGGGTAGAAAACAAACCTAGGCACAGTTATTATTTGATAAATCAATCAATAGGAAATTAGCCACTATTTCTATAATCATTCCAGAAACTTATCAAGCAAAATGTTTATGTTTTAAAACTGTATGCACTGTAGGATTCTGAAACTCCTCAGGTCATTAAACTAAGACACCCTAAAATAATCCTGGCTTATGTGGCTGTAGGTACTTAAACTCCTCAAACTACTAATCTAAATTCACGCTTTACATATTTATGTCAAAATATAAATCCGTATTTACATAATCTCACCAGTGGTGAAACTGAAACTCGCCTTGTGCAGGATTAATTTGAGAGTATGAAGCTTTCTGCTACAAATAGTATCAAAGGAAAAACTTAATTAAAACAGACTTACTGCCCCATTGATATTTCTCATGTCGTGCTGTCAGAAGCAGCTAGTCAGGAGGCTACGTACTGAACAGTTAGTAAGTAACTGAATGACACTAAAATAAGTTTTTTTATGTAACATGGAAAAGAAAACAGGCATATTATCGTCTAAAAAGGCTGTTTTGTGGTAACACGGCTGCTGCTATCAGACAGTAATGATGTCACTTCCAGGGCGACGCTCATGACAACCCTGAGGCTATTCTAAACAAAATGACAACACACTTTATGACCGCGGTTTTAGTCAGAGTCATCACTATACGCTGCTCTGTTCAACCTGTCTCTATTACAATCTGAGCAGGATCTTTAGCTGGAATTGTTTCATCTATTATTACTAAGTTTCCAGTCTTTTGTGTGTGTTCCTTGTTGCACTTTAATAACATGCAATAATAGGTTTGAGGCATATCTGCTATAAAGACAAGATATATACAACAAATATAAAGGACAGAAAGTACAGAAAACTTTTACTGAGTCTTAAAAACAATGTTTGATATGCTTAAGTCATTCTATCACATTTTCCTTCAGACAGAAAATATATGTAGGCTGTTATAGTGAAATATCCAAACAGTGTGACTTAGGGAGGGACACGCACCATGTGGAACTGTACAGTATGTAATAACTGGGGTGGGGCACACTGAGTCGAGAGCAACTGAAGGCACAAACCTGTTCAAATGTAAAAGCCAACTTTGTCAAATAATGTTTGTCTTCAGCTTTGCTTATTTAATGAGGAAAAAATCACCTATAGTGTAAAAACTTGTTTACAATTAACTACTATTAGGTGGGAAGCAGCCACAAACTTCAGCCTCCACAGACTAAGAAGGAGCCCTGTATTCATCATCAATGGTCAATGATTTTTACAGCACTTCTGTAAAAGAAGCGACTTTCCACCTCCTTTGTTGATGATGTTGCAAAATGGTTGAGCCCCCCATGGTTATGAATCCTAAACATTATAAATATTTGTTTTAAGACATGAAGTGTTATCGTTCTTGTTCCCAACTTTGGAGCAAAGTGGATGATGTTCACATATATTTGGGCACTACCAGGTTTTAAGAGTAGTGTGGGATTTGGGTGGTATTACCCTTTAACACAGACCCTACTGTTTCTTTACTGGGGCTATAAAGGTTTTTTGTTTAGATGATTATGTTTGGTTCCTTTGTCATTTACTGAGATTATATGAGACCTAACATGTGCCACCTATTAACTGGACTTGTCAGATGTTGCACAGCCCTGAGCTTCAATCACTGACCAGAAGTGATTGATTTTCCTCCAAAATTAGCAACAGTAGCTGAACATAAATCACACTCACACCTCCACCAACTCATTTTGAATCTAAGACTATACAAACTTTTATTGAACTATACCATTTCAAGCTACATACAATATTTACATTTTGGGATGTCTGTGTTTCCATTAACATTACAGGAGTTTTACAACAAGCAATGACTGAAAATATCAATAAATCAAATGGCTACTTACCGCTTTGGGCATTTTTCTGTCCTTTCCCTGGCTCTATGATAGGAGCTGTTAAGGAAATCACTTTCCAAAGAAGAGACCCGTGCTCCGTGTGGCTGTCACTGTGCCTTCCTGAGAAGAGAGAAAGAGGAGAAACGAGTTTCAGCCACTTCTGCGTTACTTAAACCGGGCTGAGGGCAGCTCGGCACTCAGGATGAATCACCGCTGAAAAGCAACAAGTTCACAGCAGCCACCTCACACATCACAGGAAGTTAACCTCACTGGCCTTCAAAATAAGAGCGCCAGCGTCATGGTCAATTCTAATGATTGAGGGTGTCTTCTCTTCACTCAGAGATTTTCTTTTCTCCGTTTACTTACTTGAACTTACCCAACTCAGCCATCTTGAATTTTAGCATTTTTCAACTGTACGATTTTACAAATGTGAGTAGTGCATGAGAAACCAATGAACCAGATAATTTACGAAGCATTAAATAAGGGCTACATAGCAGATACAATAATAGAGAACTGGGGAAAATTATTCACTAGGTAATAATTACATCAAAAACATATGTAACACAGAGTAAAGAGCACTTTCTTTATAAATGTAATCCTGATATACACAGATATACATCTGTGATTGGATTAATTTAGGTAGAACATAGTAAAAAATAAGGATTCCTCTGGATGTTTTGTCCTTTATCAGTCACAGCCATTATTTTACTTATTTCCATAATCACAAAGTAATAAGGAACTACTTTAAATTTCACTGTTCTCCATTAATTGTTTTATTCTGAAATTGGTCACCGGAAATCCCAGACTTTTATTCAATCTTGTCAGCGTTCAATCATCCAGGCGCTGGGCAAGTTAAATATGGTACTCAGCGTGCCTCACCCACTACATATGATAAAGTTATAGTCTCCACCCTGCTCTGTTTTAGCCCTTTGACGCCCTCATTTTGCTTTCACAAACACACACCCCAATTGAGAGTAACAGAAACTAATGACACCCGTATTTGTTTCTGTTGCTTAAAAAAGCCGCGTTAAGAAACATAGCAACACTGTTGGATTAAAATATAAATAATCATCAGTGATCATGGCAACTGTCAAAGCCAAATATTTCCTAACTACACAAATAGTAAAACTGTTGAACTGGTGGTGTAATAATGTTGTCCGTGCTGCAGTCAGCCACATCCTCATTATAATCCCACAGACACCTGTTGTGAGATTTACCTCCTTTGTGCAAAGCGGCAGAAAGTGCGAGGAAAAAAAGTGGGAGAAGCTTCCAGCTCGCTGTGCTGTGGGCTTCAGTCAGTAGAGAGTAAAAACCTAAGTAAAATCTTACCGGAGCTGAGTTTGGTTTGGAGACGAGATGAGGGTTGTACGGTGGTCCGAAGCTCGCATCCGCAGACTTCCCCTCCCTCTGTTCAGCCAACCGCAATATGGCGCTCCTCCATCCCACAGCGGAGCCCGGAGGAGCCTGTTCCTGCTGCCGCCGATAGGCTGGAGGGTTCACAACCCGGGGTCCGGGGACCTGTGAGGGACTTTCCCACACAACCAAAGCAGTTTCCTTTTTTGAGTAAGGGACATTTTAACTCAACCTGGTCTTTCCCCCACCTGCAGTACGACAGTTATATATAGATATGTTTGATATATTTGTTATTAAACGTTGTTCATCAACTCAGCCTCTAAGGGCCCTTCAGGGGTCCACAAAGCTCACAAAGAGGCCAACATTTCATGCCAGCAGTTATTTGGCTGCGTGCAATTATGAAAACAAAATGTACAGGTAGTGTTTTAAGTCAATAAAGGTGGATCTGACTACATTGTATATTTAATGTACATCAGTGACTGTTTGTTTTCTGAAGTTTGGAGACCGAGATACTCCTTTATTTAAAGATGGTCTTCACTAATCACTAATTTAAGTCTGACAGAATCTGCTGAGTATTTTATGTTCTGTCATCTAACTTTGTATGCCGTTGTACATTAAAGTGATATGCTTAAAATAGCTTGCCTTATATTTGTGTAGGGCACTTAATGTGAGATTACTCAACAATAAACAAACCAGTGATTAGCTAAACTAGAAATCTAAATACAATCTATGAGCGTGCATTTAAACCTCATTTCTCAGCTGTGTAAAGACTACGGCGACACCTGTCCTCCTGAGCACGGTTGCATCACAGTGAAACTTTTTTTTTTTTTTTTTTTGCTGTTGTTGCTCAGTATTTCACTGGGGAAGTGCGCGTCATGCGCCCTGAATCGAGGAAGCGCTGCTAAGTGAGAAGGGAGGCGTCATTGGTAAACTGACCAATGAGGTGACGGGATTAAAATAGAGCCGTATATATCGGAGGTTAGACCCACTTCTCACCATAATACGAAACCAAACAGCGATGTACCACACCGACCTACAGCCTCTTAATAGGTGGCCGATCATTGTCACCACCTCTATTGTCACTACAACCTCTTCTGTAAATAAAACTGAGCTCAACAGAAATAAAAAATATGTTGGAGACTGGATTAACACAGGACTGTGAAATCAGAAAAAATAAGGTGTACAAAACTCTACGTTACTACTACTTTAATCTTTGCTAAGTGCCTGTATAAGCAATGCAAAACACTCTCGGATGGTTTGCATTGCTTGCACCTGAATGAACTGTTTGCTGAGTGGTGTCAGATGCAAATAGATAAAAAGTCACAGGAAGTCTCACTGAATGGTGCCCTGGATATTTGGAGTTCCTTAAAACCTGTTGCTCAGCTGTGCTACGTGTACGTATGCTATCATTTTTAAGATAAAACATTTATTGTTGGATTGTTTGTTTTAAAAGCCAGTAACACAAAGTGGCAAGGTAGACAAATAGACTGAATTCCTGACAAATATGAGACAGATCATAAAGCCTAACTTTTTTTTTTTTTTCAAAACTGTAGCACAAATAAAGCAATAAAGCAATATTTTTATTTAGTAACTTCAGATCTTGTATCAAAATATAATTCTTAACATTAAATATAGCCTACAAGTAGTGCAAACGGAAAAAATGCACAATACAAAACTGCATTTGAATTTTCCACAATTTTACCAATTTGATCGAATTTTAACGACTGAGCTGTGATCACAGAATAATCTTTACTAAACTCATATTGTATCAGTGTCATTGCAAAGACTCACCAGTAACTAAAACACACCTGTACTACATCAAATAATCAACTTGTGGTCATTTCGTCAGCAGGATTTTATTTTTGGGATGACATGAATGCGCTTAATTATCTCAGTGAATCATTATCACTGAAACTCTACATTTCAGATATGTCAGCTATGTCTCCAGCTCCTTGAACCCTGCCAGTCTCTTCTGGGCAACATCATGGATGATAGCTGAAATAAACAGACAGGGTGAAAATAAAATAGTCACATTACGTTTTGACAATAACCTTTAAACAATGTACATAGCAGTTTTTAAAAATATCCACTAGATGGCCCTCAAACAATGTCTTTGACCTGATGATCCCTTTAGACTTACAAAAGTGCTTTTTAGCATTTTTAGCCCTCATGAACAACAACGTTATCTCTAGAAGAAGTAGATTTCTGGAAAAAAATTTAAAAGAAGGCTACATTTATACTAATATATGATTTTTAAAAGAACATCTCTAGAAGTTTTAGATTCATTGGTTTAATTTTAAAACAGATATTCTTTAACCTAAGAATCAAATGTTTAGATTTTCTAAATTTCTAAAATATTTTCCATCAGACAATTTTTTTTTTTTTATCCATTTCTACTGCTGGGACATTTGGTAACTTGTTATTAAACAACACAGGATTTGTCTACTGCTCAGTCAGAAACTTTCAAGTTATTTGTAAAAAAGTTCAGGGGTTCTTTAATTTGCAAACATTATAGTTTATTTTCTTACTGTCCAGCAGCTCTCTTGCTGCGTATCTCTTTTCCAAATTGTTGTTAACTTCTGCCATCAGCCACGGGAAAAAGTTAGTCTCAATATCTGGAAATCAGAACCACAAGTAAAATAAAATGGCATATTGGTACATCACCCATATACTATATATATATTTATCACCCATATCAAAAGTTTCAAGCAAGTATCAATAAGGTGGTCTTAGAAATGTTATGAAATGTCACTGTGGGTGCAGTGCAGTGATGCCCTCATGTGTTAGAAAGGAGTAGCTGAGTTTGAATTGTGCATGTAAGCACTGAAGCAAAGGAACACAGACCTTTCTCAACAGGGTCAAAAAAGTAGCCGTGGCTTCTCAGCGAGGTAAAGACTGCAGGTAGAAGGTCAGCCAGGTACTGCTGTGTGTATGCCCTGGCAGCAATCTTCTCTGCAGTCTCTTTTTCTTTCTTCAGTACCTCCTTCTGCTGGGCAATTCTACGCTCCTGAGGTCAGAAATGAAAAAAACAATCATGTCTTCTGAAGTGACACAATAGCAATTCAGAACAAAAATCTTTTATTAAGTTACATTTGGTGCATTGTGGTGCAAACGACTTGTGTTTCATGGTTCCTTCATTGGAAAATAGCAATTTGGTCACAGAAACAGAAACATTTGATAACTTTAACAACTAAAAGTTTGTTCTAAAACAAAAGAAAATCAAATGACAAGAGACTGACATACTTTCTGATAGGTTGTCTCTAGGAAATGCAATGCAAAAACACCACAGCAATGAGCACTTAGCAACACAGATCTCTATCTGTATTATTTTAAAACTGATAATTTCTTAAATTACATAATCCCATTCTGAAAAAGGCCAGAGATATCTTGTGTAACATGAACTTTTTGTGACTAAATAAGCAAAAATAAAACTTGAAAATTAGAATAACAAATATACTAACATGGTTTCAGACGTCTAAATCCTTAAAATTGTTTTAAAATTCAAACAGATCAGAGAATCGACTAAGTAAAATGGCAATTTAGTCTGATTCAGGTTTGACTTTTTAAAAATCACAGATCTGTTCCTGTTCAGGCATATTAAATGGGCATTTGAAAATGTACATACTTTCTCCTGACTGTGGCGTCTCTCTTGCTCCTGAAGCCTCTGCACCTCTGCCAGCTCATTATTTCGGAGCTCTTCGAAGGCCCTCTGCTGGGCCCTCAAACTGGCCAGCTCTTCTTCCTCCATCACCTCGAGCAGAGATTGCTCTATCGTCTTACCCACCAGGACCTCTAAGACTGACTGCACCTCCCTGTCAAAGTCAAACAGCTGCAGAAGACAGAAGAAGTAGTGAGTGGTATTATGCAAAGCAATTTAGATAAATAAAGGTCAATCCTGCAAAAGCTACAGTAATTTTACATAGTTTTAGTTTTCAAAGTCAATAAACACTGCCTCCTACATTTTTCATTATGCAACTGAAGTTTGTAATACATGTTGAAAAGCAGACATATACAGCGGTGGAGGGAGAGGAGCCAGCTATTGACTACCAAAAAAGAAGAGAGGGAGCATAACTGTGTTTCTTCTTACAATTATCTAGGGTTTCATACTGATGTGAAAAAAGTTTACTTAAAATGTTTGATCTGGAAATTAAAGTTCTTTAAGGTGTATAAGAAACGTTTAAAAGTTTTTTACCTGTGTTTTGTGGCATGCGTCTTGTTTTATATTATGGTAACAGTATTACCAGCATGGTATGACAGGGATATGATTAACACATCTGCAGGTGTCTGAATTAGTTCTGACATCTGATTCATTACAGGTGTTTTTTGGAGGAAAGGAACAAAAGGAGATTTCAGATGATAAATAAGTTTGACAGTCGTGCCCTTTCGCATCTCTCCTATTTGTCTGCTGTAAGCTGTCTAGGTAAACAAATGTGTTTCCTCTCTAAACTTTTCTATCTTAATATCATAATCACAATGTCACACTACAGAGACTCAGAGGGAATTTTACAACAGTTTTTACTGAAGTTCTGTCCTTCAGTTATACTCTAGTTGAATTCCTCCTCAAATAATAACTTAAACAGATAATAATAATAATAATAATAACAATGTATTATCCCTCCATGCAGTTCCAAATATGTCAAGCCTATTTAGTCTTTTAATCCCCCTCAGATTAGCTACCTCTCCCTCCTCTATCTGTGTTTCAACATCTTTGCCAGTTTTTGCAGGTATGAAGAGTGGAGTTGACGGTCTGTCCAGGAAAGCATCAGTCTGGCATTGAATATCTGCACCCACAACAACATCACTCAACTCTTCCAGGTAAAGCTCTGAAAAAAAGTAAGAATAAGTAAGAGTAAGAAGAAACATATTTTTGGTTTACAGAAACACAAGTTGCCAAACATTCTTTACCTGTTTGTACATCAATGTGTTTTCTGCCTTGGAGGGCCTCAGGAGTCTTGGGTCTGAACTGCTCTCTGGCACGTTTTCGAGCAATGGTTCTCCTCCTGAGCTCCTGCTGTCTTTGCATTTCAGCTGGATCTGGCTGAGCTGTCTGTCAACAGTGAATGATTTCACACAGTTTTTATCATTAGAAATTCAGCAATCAAGGGATGAATTCAAGTTAAAGCATGGTAAAATCGCAGTTTCATACTTACAGTTGGTATGATGTGTTGAGCATAAGTGTTTCCTCTGACAACACGACGGTCATACATAATGTTTCCATAATTACTGAGTGCCCTGCATAATCATGGAAAAACACAGTCAGTTCTTAAGTAGCACTTGTTTTGCCTAAAGTATACTAGTACTAAGTACTAAGTTTACATTTACATACAGTTCATTTAATGGAAGTGCTCAAGTAAAGTACCTCAGAGGTTTACTTGAGTAAAAGTACATAGTAATTTTCCACCACTAATGTTATTCATGTTTTTCTTATCATTCGCACTGCTTAACAACACAACACTACTACAGATGTAGATAGCGCTAGCTAGCAAAGTGTATGTAGATTCAGTTTCCGACATATTTTTAAGAGGGGATACTGCATTAGGTCTATTTGCCTTCATTTACACTGAAGCAACGTACGTGAACAACTTAAAACAACATCAACACTAGCAAGAAACGTACTGTTCAGGCGGAGGCTCTCTGTATTTGGAGCGGTTCTCAACGGGTCTGGGCCGACTTGAGAAGGTGTACGCTCCGCTTTGCTCTCTCTGGCTGTGAGAAACCAAAGCCATTTGTCGCAAACTATCAGAAACCACGAGACACTGTAGCTATAGTAGTTAAATTACTGTTTAGCACCGGGCTGACACCAAAACCAAGAGGAAAGGAGGCAACGAAATGTTGTAGCAACTGTCTCCAGGAAGAGTCATATAACTGCTGTTACGTCATTTCCGGTATAAAGAGACGCTTTTTTTAGCTACTGCAACCGCTACTGCTATAACTATTACTTGTATAACGTCTACTGCTTTTACTGCTATAACTATTACGTCTACTGCTTTTACTACTGCTACCTGAGTAATTTCTACAAGACAACTACAACTTTCTGCTTTAATGGTTAGGCTAGCCAGTAGGCTACCAGTGCTAACACTAGGCTACATGCTAACTCCTCAACTGGTATCGCTTCTACTAACAGCTATTATTGCTGCAACTACCACTTGTACTACTATACTACTCACTAGACTACTTTTACCTACCTACCACTACTACGATTAGCATGAAATCCTACGAATCTGGAGTAGTTAGCTAGACTTAAGAAAGTTAGGTCTGACCACAGTCTTAATAACCAGTTACATACTCACAACAGCAGCTAATACTTCTGGTACAAAAGCTGCTTGTTGCTGAACAAGGGCACAAAAAACTTTAATGTATCTATTCAAAGTTTTAGGGTAACATTATAAACACGCATTTTGTACGTATACCTGAACATAAACTACATGTCCCATAATGCCGCATGGATAAACACGCACAAAGCGTGTCTCACTAAACGCAAATTGTTTCCGGAACCAAAGTACTTCTACCATTTACCAAATAAAATGATATGAGTGAGGATACAGCAGGTTTTTACATTAAACTGCAAACACCGATTTTCATGTTTAAAGCACTCTCCAGTATGTTGTTGAATATTTTTAAAGTTAAGGGCAGTGCCACTATTCACTAACTGAGGTATACTGAAATAATGATAGAAACGCCTTTATTAGTTGATCTTAGATCAACTAACTTAGATCTCACTAATTTTGTACTGTTCCAACATTTTAATGTTAATTTTAGAATTAAAAGAAACATTTCTATAGCAAATTTGAGGGGGTAGGCCCAAATAAGTGTAAACTTCTGCCTACTCCTTTTCAAACACAAGAATTAAATGATAATATGTAATTATGATGAATGCAAATGTTTGAAATAAAAATTCACTAAACTAAATACGCTGATTGTGGCTCAAACACAGTATACTGTAGGGTGTGAACTTTCACCTGATTGAAAGTTCACACCCTCGTCATCCTCGTCACCTAAGTCATTGTGTGAATGGTACTTGGATGTAGTGGTAAAAACGCTAACTTTAAGTGGATTTAGACATTAGCTTAGCTGTTGTTGCATTGATCAAATGAAGACCTTGTCTGTTGAGCTATAAACATCCATTAGGTAGGTGTCCCTGAAGTGTAGATGTTCAAGTTGCCATTTGTTCTGAGCACTTTTCAGCACTTTGAGACTTTTCATTCATGTTGGATTAAAGATTTAAATTTTACTCCTGACCTTGGAATTCATGATATATTCACAAGCTCCAGAACATCCACTAAGTGTGTAAGTATCAAAAAAGTGCCAAAGCTAGTTAGACTTTGTTGAAAAAAGTTTCACAAGCTCTAGTGGTTTTGCCTGTTTATGTGTTACAGCACCGACTTTCCTAGTATAACCTACTGATGCAGGCACCACTTCCTGCACAGTGAAGTCAAAAGGTGACAAATAAACTATTGCTCTTCATTTGTTACAACAGCGTTTTTAAGATCTGGGATTATAGTAGTGATCACACAGTTAGGAGTTACAGCTGTGGTTATTGGCTGTGCAGCAGGCTTGGAATCTGCTATTGTTGCAGCAAATGAAAACATGCACATGAAAACATATTGTTTTGCTTGCAGGCAACACATGAAATGTGGGTGGCAAGAAACATTTTCTAGAGGAAAGCAGAAACTCAACATAAGATCACGTTAACCACAGACAGCATTATCAGCTCCTCGTAAAGTTTGAAGGTGTCACAGAAAATAGGGCATCGGAGTCTAAACAGAACTGTATTTGTAAGAACAAAGGTGAGAGCTTTGTGTGATGACTGAACTGGCACATTTTCTTTTTTCCACACTGAGAGATTTTATGGCAAAGATGATGGTGCCCGAGTTCTGCATATGTTTGTTTTGTAACATAACAGGCAACTGTAAACACAAACCTCAAGCATAAAAAAACAAACTATACTTTATTCACAGACACACAACCAAATATACTATTACTACTACTAGTATTACCAGGACCTTTAATATCTACTATTACACCTCCTACCACCTCTACCTTGACCCCACAACTACTACTAATACAGTACCACCATTACTGCTATCACTACCACCTAACACTTCTACTATTATCAGCCCTACTACAGTACCACTACTACTAGTTCCAGAACAACTACTATTATTAGTACTAATGCTATCATGACATATGAGTCATTACAGGAAACCTGCTTCATTCACTTCGACTATTATTACTTTTAATATTTCTATAAAATCAATAGTTTAGACACAATGCAAACAATAAAACTGCCAATACTAACCCTATAACATTCACCTCTGCTGCTACTGCTATTATTACTATTAGCGCTACGACCAGCACCATCGCCACTACTACAGTGACGCTACTATTAACACTGCTACTGCAACTATCATAGTACATTACTACTGCTGCAAACACCACTAATTACTCCTAGCCATGCAAGATGATTGTGCCACAATTTTGCATATACATTTATTTGAGTACATATGAATAAGTGTTTTTGATTGTTACATAACAGGCAACACAACAAATACAGCTAAATATATATAGGCACAGCCAGAGGTGAAGACCATGCTGGAGCTATGTCATGTTCTTTTTTATCCTTTTTTTAGAAGGAATAATGAGATGAGTGAGGAGGTCACTATATTGTAAACGGCTGGGATTTGCTCTCCTCTCTGCATGTTATATTGTTTATTGTTCAGCTGCCACAAGTCATTACACATTATTAAAGGGTAAGGTCTGTTCAGCGTGCGGCTGTGCTAGCCTCTTCTCATTAGTGTTGACTGTCAACCATGACATTACGCAACCAGCAGGGCCTACACACATTCATATTTTCTCAGCACTTTAACTTACTCACACACCCTGACTTTTTTGTAGATTCAGTTCACCTTTACACAATCAGCACATTACTCGATTTCTAAAATCTTCTTTCTAAAGTCTTCCTGAGTGTGTCATTAAGCCCTAATTCTCATACACCCTTTTTAACAATGACAATGGCATACTTAATATTTAATGATCCCCTTTTGGACAGCTGCAGCATGTGACGGCGCTACTGTGGGGTTTTGGTATCTTGTCCAAGGACACCTCGACATGTCGTCAGAAGGAACCAGGAGTCGAACCTCTAACCCCAGGCATTCATAAATGACTGCTCTACCAACTGAACAACATGCCGTCACAGCAGGTGGCAACTCAAGCAAGTAGGAAATGAAATTGAAAAAGCTATTAGTTAAGCAGCACAATTATCATGAGTAGTAAGAGGTGGAAATGGACACAGGTGGAGCAGTGAGATTGAAACAGAAGCAATTACTCTCAGCAGTAACAACTTAGGCTACATGCAACCCTGTAATTTTAAGAAACTCAACTAAATGAAACTTGTGTCAAAGTGCTCTTACCAAGTTTATTCATTGAACCTTCAGTCTTCATCACAGACAAGTAAGTCTAAATACTTAATTTTATTTTTTAGGAAGTTAAAAATTAATCAGTGGGGTGAGATGTTTCAGATACCCAACTGTCTGTGAAGACTCTCAGTTGTCCGGGTCATGGTTAGTCCAAAAAAAAGGGTAATTATTTAGTGGCAACTGGACTTGTTATTTTGGTTCCTTGAAGACTTTTTGCCACCCATCCAGAAGACTTTATCAGTTCTTGCTGGGAGGCGAAACGTCTTTAAGGAACCACAACAACTAAATAACCTTTTTTTGGGACAGAGCTCCAACTCTTAATCAGGCACACAAATGTAAATTAAAACATTTTCACTTGCTTCAGACAGCTGGAACTTTATATTAATAACAGAGAAGGGTATTTCTTCCTCTGGGAACAAGCGGAGATATTCCCCATCCATTAGTGTTTTCACCAGTGCTCAGATGACCAAATGTCCCCTTATATGTTCACTACTTACAGTATATTTGAATTGTGGGAAATGACTTGCAACCCAGTCTCTATGTTTTGGGCACATAGACACAGATGTTGCCCCAGCAGTGGTATCAAAATAGACCACAATGCATGTAGCAGACATGATGCCACTTTGTGGTACTTCCTATACATGATTATAATAATTAAAATTATGTGAGTTATGTGAGATCTCAGTCTGGTTTCTTTTCACACTTGACTTTAGAGTTTAAGTATGATGCATTAATGATGCTGACTGATAGAGGCTGCAGGGACACATGGTAAAAGCAATGTCTGTAAATGGAATTTAACACATATAAGCACGTGCAGTAAAGTCATTTTATGAAGCTTGTAATATGTAATGATAATATGCTGATATTGTGCCAGAGCTTCTTATTTGGCTCATGGTGGTGTGTTGCTTTAAACTGGAACAAATAGCAAGTATAGTTTTCAAATGTCTCTGGGATAAAAAATATTTATCCTGCATTTCCTCATTATAATTTACTAAATCAGAGTTGTTGCAATGTTTTTGGATTATTAATGCATTTTATGAATTAAACCAACTTGTTGAGGAAGGAAACAATGTTTTAAAACACTTAAAACACAGGAAGGAAGACAAGATGGCATCAGCTCAGAGACAAGAGGAACAGCAATTCAGAGAAAAACCAAATCCGTCCATGTGACCTGTCTGGTTTCCTTCTCTTTTAGCATATGTGCCAGAACATGGTGTTCTCTCAATGAGGCCTGTTAGCTGTTATGCAACACATCTTTGAAAGAGAGTTTGAGACAAACTAGTCACTGTCTACAATTTTCTCATTACTTCTACCATTATTGTTTTGACTGAGGGACAAGCATTAGCATTCATATAAAAGAACATTATTAAAGGTTTTAAGGAAACAGAAAAAGACACTCCTTTACTTTATTTTCTTTTATTGAATATATTTTCTTTCCATTTGCTCTGGAAGATTACAAATCTATTTGACTTTATTTACATTTTAGCACACAAGTAAATAAAGCATAGGGCATCATTAGAAAAGTGCTTTAGTGTAGTGGAAGAAGAAAACTATGCAAGATAAAAAATATTTACAAAAAGCCTAAATAAAAACTTGTGCTCAGTGTGCTATATTATACATATGACTTATCAACAAAATTCAAACACACACAAAATCAAGGCATATAGCATATTTTATCCACAGCTAACTGTGGTTTTATAGCTTCATTGTGATAGACTAAATATCTATCATATTACCTACATATCTTTTAATATTTGTACTCTAAATAGTACTACTAAAACATGTGCAGTCATGGAGGATGCACATATCTGACATTCCTTCAAAGTGAAACAGTGAAAAATTAACAGATTGGACCTGTGCATGCATAAACATTGCTATAACATAGCGATGATCAGTGGGCAGGGCCTTAATAAACAGTTCCTTAGCAATCAAACAGTAAAAAGTTAGGGAAAAGTAGCTGCTACTGAAGGAAAGCATTCTTGGTATTAAATGAAACCACGCAATTTCTTTAGGTTAAAAAATAAGGTTAAAAAAATAAGCTGACTGGGTTGCAACTTGCAGTATGAAACTAGTCCGTTGGCTTTGCCCACTGATATTTTACTTTAAATTACTTCAGTCTTTGAAAAATGTTCATATAATCAGTCCAATCTGTGTTCCAAAGTCACTCAAACGTAAGACTCCTTGGCATAAGAAAGTTCCTCAAACACCGGCTGGCTACATCTCCGTGAAATGATTTCATGGCGGCCTGCCGACACAGATTCAGACATGGCTCTCTGGCGGAAAGGCGGCCGGCTTTCAGCAACATTAGTTTTATCCTCTGCCATTTGAGGGAAACAGTCTGTGTACTGATTAACTGAACAGGTTGATGGGAACTCGTAATTTACAGAGGATGGACGTGACCTCCGTTTACAGTCGTTTACAGTCATTGCTCCATACTGTGGTGGGAGACACGCATTCTGCAACGCCTGCTCATATGTTGGGGGCTTGCAGGGCACCCTGCTGTCCACATGCTTAAATACCTCAATGGCCGACAGAGGACGAGGCTTGTGCACAAGATCAGTTGGTGGATCTGCTTCACTCTGAGAGTCCTCCTGGAGAGTTTCACAAGGGAAGGAGTTTTCCTTCTGAGAGTCTTTCTTTAGGCTGCTCCTGTTGAAGCCTGCTAGGCTCCTCGTCCTCAATAGGACTTTAGAACCTACTTTCATGGACTGTGAGCGCTTCCTCTCACCTGGAATTGGCCTGGCAATGTCCTGCTGAGACCTAGCTGCCACTGAAGGCTGGTTGGTGGTGTTTGCCTTCCTGGAGAAGTCTGGTGACTCCACTGGAGAACTGGTAAAAACAGAACCTTCTGACTGGTTGGAGGCAGCGCTCTCCAGGGAAGAGCATGAGCAGTCCTTGGTGCGATTACTTTCCATGTAAGGCAGTGGATCCATGTTGGAGCTGCTGCTCAGCTTTGGAAACAACATTTGCCTTGCTCCTCCTCGGCCTCTGAGCAAGAAGGAGTCATCTGAGATCTGCTTTTTCAGAGGCTGCTCCTCAAAGTCTCTCCTCTTCACAGAGCAATCATCGTGGCTCCTGGCATGGCTGCACAGGCTCTGAATATCTGCTGAAAGGAGAATGATGGGCTCAGAGCAGCGACGGTTGTATTCAGGCTTTATGTTAGCATCGGAAGCCCAGGAAGAGTTGGTTAAGCTGGGACTAAGTGAGGAAGATGAACCACACTCTCTATGTGTAGAGCTGGTACTCTCTCCTGCTTCTCCATCTCCATCTGGGTCTGTGCTGTCATAGGCAGAGTCAGGATGCTGGGAGGACAGTGAGTCTACAGAGTGGGCAAAGAAAATAAATAATTAAAATCTTACGTATAAACATATTACTATACTAATTCTCAAATGAATGAGATAATACTAAGATTTGAGTGTCATGACAGTGTACCTTCATCAATATCCAGCAGATTTGGGATATTCTCTCCTAGTATCTCACAATGCTCAATCAGGAACTCAGTTAGATCTGTGATCTGCAGCAAATCAGAATAAGAAATATGATTAGTGAACAGTATCAACAACATGAATAATTGGTCATTACATATAAAAAATATATTTAATATCATGAATATTAGTATTCAAGACTGAAACTGAAAATTTGATAAACAATAAAAAAATCAAAGTCGATGCTGAGAACAGATATGGTGCCGACCCAGTGTTTTTCTTTTATTATTAGCACTTGACAAAACAAACAGGCATTTCTGCAAGCATAACCTTAGTTATGAAACCTTTTGAGGTTTTCTGCGCTATGTACCGCAAGGCTTCAAAGCACTAAAAGTGAGAAAGTATATTCATAGCAAGACTTTCTACCTTCTGCATCTTTTCCTTCTGCTCATCCAGTGGGGTGTCAACCACCTGTAGCAGCGTGGGCCCAATACACACCGCCAGGTTGTGGGCGCCCATCTTGTTTATGTCAGCGTTCTTCAGGATGTGATGGAGGACGCACACTATATGCTGCAGGAGGAGTTTATTGTGCTCCGGTAGCTCATCTACCACCCTGGTTGGCGGGTACCAAAAAGGGGAAGGAAGAAAAAAGAACAGGAAGAAGATTAGTCTGCCGCTCTTTTTTTTGTTGTTTATTTGTTTAATTTCTTCCTTTTTCAAAACAGACCAAAAAGAGAAGTGATCTGTGTTCAGCCTACATATGGAGGTCATTGGGAATTTCCGGCAAAAACCTGACTCAAAAAGACTATTACTAAAATATCCTTTAACTTTTAAGGACATAAACATTCATGAAAATGCTGATTTTCCTTTCATACAGTATATAAATGTCAACTGCTTACTTTCTGATTTCAGAAGATCTCTCTTGGGCGTCTCCTCTATTCAGAGCCGACATCCAGCTGTCATAAAATTCAGACACCAGCAGGCTGCCAGGGAGTTCCTTCAGAAAACTCTGCAAAAATTAAGAAATTTAAGGTGATTAGACAGAGTATCAATAGCAGTTTGGTTCAACACTCAACAATATTCTCATGCATTAAGCATATTGAAGTTATCTCTCAGAACAGGTATGAGAACCTACTTTAAGCAGCCCGACAAGCAGAATAACTGGTTGGATCTCCAAGTCCACCTCCAGGCCGCTGTTGAGCTGCTCTTTGACGTCCTTCATGTTCTTGCTGTTGCACGTCCTCCGAAACACCCCCTCTGTGGACGGCCCTTTCTTCCTCAGCAACACCAGCATCTCCTGGTGAAAGAACAGGGATTGAGATTCTTAAAGCAAAAGCAAAAACAGACTGTGACTTTTAAAGTGAGAGTAATCGACACGCAGCTCGCGATTTTTTTCCTGTCTGTCAAAGGTCAACTATTTATTATTCATGCTCTTAGGAGAATTGCATCTGTCTTAAAAAGTCGTTCTAGTTTCAGTAGTTCTACTGCTTAAAAAAAATCTACCCATAACAATAACAATTTATAACAATGAAACGAAACTTGGTGACATTTCTGTGCAGCAGTTAAGGTGATAAGGCAGCTTACTGAGATTGGTTTGGGAAGTGAGTAGTTGTCTGGGCATATCTTGCAGAGAGGTTGTCCAAACAGCTGAGTCTTGGAGTCCGTTTCAGTTCGACCTGCTTTGTTGATGAAACTTGAGCCCTTCCTGAGCCTCCTCACCAGGTTCCACTTGGTGTCTGAAGAGAGAAGAAATGTTTCATCCATGAGTTTGTTCAGTCAAACTTTGAAATTTGAATGAATATTTGTGCAAAATAGCAGAACTAAATTAGATGAGTGGAAGTCAGGGCGCTAATGTGTCAAACACAGTTTTGTTAATTTGTTATCAGTAGTTAATCTCCTTTTTTTGTGTCTGTGGTTATTCTCTCTGGTCTAACACGTTGCACACTTGATGGGCCCCGCCTCCCACCAAAACAGCCATTAGACTTTCAAACTCACCAATGGGCTGCGTTGACTTGTCCTCTTGGTTATGCAACTGCTTTGAAGGAGCAGATATCTTTGCATCACCCTGGCAACAAAATAAATAAAAAGTGATTCGATGATGAGTATGCAAGAGGAACATGGGTATGCAAAAGGAGAGAAAAGTAGGAAGGTGCTGTGTTTTTTTTCCTAACCACACAAACACACACCCTTCATGCCTTCTAACACGTGAATGAGTTAGTGTTAAGTAATCATACTACAAAAGACGTGTAAAACACTAACAATACCCAACAATTAACATAAATAGTATAAAATGTCCTCAGACATATCTACTATAAATCAACTGTAAGTGCATTTCAGAAGCTGTACCGTGTATACCCATTAAAATGTGTCTAATAGCCTATTTTCAGCATGAGTTTTTCCAGTCATGCACAGGTGTCTTTCACAAACAGTTTTTTCATTTGAATATCTTTAATCTCAAAAAGCCACTTTGTGAAAACGGGGTTTTACTTACATCCAGTGGAAACTCTGTGAATTGTTCCATGCCACCTCCTGTTAGAGTTTTAGTCTAAAAAATAGCAAAATAAGAGACATGGACAGTGAGTTATTTTTTATCAACAATATTTTGGTTTGCATTGGAACATGGCACAGTGGGCAATGAGAGACTTACTGCAATGCTGCCACTCAACACCTTCATGAGGACGTCGGGAGGTGAAGAAGCACAACCAACTCTCGCTTTTGCGTCTTTAATTTTTCTGTTGTGACCAAAAGAAACACTTAAGTACATTTACAATGTATGGCCAAACCTTCTGCACTCTCTGCTTGTATATTCACACATTTAGTCTTTATTTTAACTTCACATAGCTAGAAAAAATAGCTGTTATTTGAAGTTAGCATGCATCAACCTAAGACAGGATCAATGTAATTATGTACTTTTTTTTTTAAACTGAGAAAATCGACTTTGTTGTTGTTCGTTTACAGAGGTTATCTTGCTATGATCAATAAAATGTTATCTAACATCTTGAAAATGATGAATTCATTTAAAATATCAGTTGAGAGTCCGTGAAAGTTCAACAGCACTACAGTACTATGTCAGGCAGATCAAAAGGTCTTTACACTCAAGCGTGAGAGCCATGCAGCTTATCATCTAGAAGGAATGAAAGAAATGTCTTTCGATTTGATTATGTAAACACTGATATGAACAATAATGTCTCTTACCTGTGAAGAGTATCTAACCAGTGTTCTTTCACCTCAGACGAGCTGTGAGCAAAATAACAGCATGGTATGAGTTACTAATCCACAGGGCGAAATCAGACAACCAGATGATACAGTGGGAGGAATGAGACGAAGTGTGTGAGCGCAGCCTCTTTTAACATCTCTGGTGGAAACTGTAACTCAGTCATGGGAACAGGAAGCAGCGTCACGGCGGCCCCCAACCAGCCACCTTCCACTTCCTCGTAGACCAGGTTTGCTGCGAGTTGTTGTCCATCAGTGGAAACATGATGACGAAAAGGATACTCGTGCCTACGTTTACACCTGTAGAGCTTTACCCTTTAGGACCTGTAATACACTGTAGACTTAGCAATGTCAGACACCCTCATATGGCTGTGTTCAAGTGTCAACAAGTGTCAGCATGAGTTTTCGTGGGCACCTTGATCGCCTCCGAACAAGTGAGCAGGAATGAAACTTTCACACGCTGAATCATCACCAAAGTCAAACAACCGATGAGAGAATGGCATCTCATTTTCAGACAAAGCAACTAAAAACCCAAAGAGGGATTCATCATCTTCTTGGAATATACTAACAACTGAAACACTGCTTCATGGTCTGATTCTAATTACCTAACAAGAAACGTGGGAGTCAATGAATAACATAAATGACTACCCTCAATGAACTGTTTTCTAACTGGTGCTATTTGCTGGTGATGGTGGTGTTTGATCAGACACATTACATCCCATTTACTGTAAAGAAAAATATGTTGTCAATCTGTTAGGCAACTAAACTTTGAGGCATTTTCTCCTGCACTTCGTCTTTATTGTAAAGGTCAGTATTTCAAGATAAAGTCAGCTGATGTTAATTCCCTTAATGGAGATTGGTTTGGCAGCCAGCTCAGCACTTCCTATTTTGCAACCTCTTGTCTTGTGATGCTGCAGAGAGGACTTTCTCTCCGCTACTTCCCTGTTTTTGTGATGGATCATATGACAGTTTACTACATATATGATCATTTGATGGAACGGCTCAGATTTCATTGATGACATTATTCACAAATACTGTGTGTGCTGTTGTATGTTGTGCAAGAGTCAGTTTTACTTTGAGACCTTCGAGAAATAATTTTGGGAAATACACATGTTCGCTGTTCTCATGTGATGTTTTATTGGCAACCAAAAGTCACCTACTAGCACTCTAAAGATCACTAATTAACAATACGGCCCCTATGGGAAATTGGGATTTCTGATTTGGGGATATAATCATAAAACTGACATGGCTTTCATGCTTTAGGTGATCTATTATTCTGTCTTCAGTAGCAGTTTGTTTAGTGGGCTCCAGTTGTGTAAGTATGTGGATTTCTCTCTGTATTTGTTGACAATATATTGACTCTGATCATGAGAAGTGATGCCACAGCAGCTGCATGTGTCTAGATACTTAATGCTTGCTAACCAGTTGCCTGAGCTATCACAAACATCAGGTGCTATATTGCAAATTTAAGTCAGGAATTAGTCTTACAGCATTTTGCTGGAAAATAAATTAGTCAACTTTTAAAAATGTTGCTTTACACAACATTGTCCAGTCATAGTTTCCCAAAATGGCAAACTATTCCTTTAGTCAAACTTGTCCATGAGTTTGTTTTTGGTCAGTGATTCCAGTTATGAGCAGGATTTGGGTGTAGCCAGGATAAAAATCAGCTGAAGATCCACTCACTGTCACATGCATAAGCTTGCTCGCATTTGTGCATTCAGGCTTGCAATCGAAGCCTTGCAATTGAATCTAAACACTTAATGTGCTAGTGCTGTTTGTATACGAGTCATCCATTGTGTGTATGCTCACCGAAAACACACCAAACAAAAAGTGAGAGCCCAGGCCAAGACGATTGTCACACTGAGGTCAATATCCTCCGCTGTTCCTTTTTCTTCCTCCAGCTCATCTTCAAAACCATAAATCCAGATGTCCTCGAGGCTCACTCTGTGCTTCAGACGGTAGCTGGCAGTTGACCTATAAGTAAAAAGATAGGTCCCCTAAATAGTCTGTTTACAATTTCTTACTGCCCTTACAGTGTTGGTTTCTGTTCTCCGATTAATAGAAAGTCTGACTAATTGTGAAAGATGTACTTTACAGCACAGGAACACTGAGGGTGGATAAATTTAATTCTGTACACTGAAGGTGACTGAACTTTATAACCACTCCTGCACACTTTGTGTCCTGGGCACTGAGAGAAACAGTGGGGGAATCTAAAGAATTTACAAAAAAGACAACATGTGAATTATTTTTGCTACTTTGTTCCACCTGTATACACCTGTATTTAGCAACAGTTCAGTTTTAAATAGTAATCATGTTGAGTGAAGAACCCTGACAACATGTCATGGTATGGAAACAAAGAATAGAAATGTCATGCATAGCTGGGCATAAGTAATATAGAAAGGCTGTGAGTAATAAACATAGAAAGAATATGAATAGTCCACCAGCTGTACCTTGTTTACTATTAGATATTTTATTTTCAGATTTCCACTAATACTGTTTGGCTCGTCTATTCCCATGTGGTCATTTACTTAGATCACATTTATTACCACCTACTCAATGTTAAATGTGGCCTAATAAAATAATAATAAAATTACTTTAATAATGCACAAAGTAGTAAACTGCCTAGAATGAATAGTTCAACAGTCTGTTGTTGTGCCAAGTCGAAAAGATGTGCATCATCGTAAGTAGGGTAAGTATGAGCTTTTGGAGCCAATGTTGTTACCTAATGTTGTAAATGAATGAGCTTTAAAAGGCTTTGAGTTTATTGGAAAGGCTATAGCTGTGTCCTCCACCAACTGTCTGCTGTTCTTATTTACCTCTTTTACCTAAGTCACAGCAGAATAGGGGAAATGTCTTCTTCCCAAAAGTTTGAACTATTCCTCTAAGACTCTTAATATATCACAAGTGAAACTGTGACTTAGTGCTTCACTTGACAAAACAATTCTCACTTAAAATTCTCGCAAAAAGCTAAGCTACAGAAAACATTTAACATGAAGTCGTGTTGAAAGTTTGGGAAGCAGCTTACGATGAGTAAACGTGAATGAAAAAAAGCCTTTTCCACAACAAACAAAAAGACATTAATGAACACTAAATAGGACCATGTACAATCATTTCTAAATGTAGTCATTGCTCAGACATACAAACTCAAAAGACTCCAGGGAGTGTTTACTCTATGGTAGCGTACTCCCAGCTGTGTTACCTACTGGAACAGTGGGCAGGCTGTGGTACAGAGATGAGTGTGAGTTTCCTCCTACTCACGAGCTATAAAACTTTCACCAGCTTTGACAAACAACTCTAATCTGACTGAGCTGAGCAACCTGGTTTTGAAACAGTTTCTTTACATTAATTTGCTCTGTTGTGTAAAAATTTGGATTTTTATTGTCTCACTAATAATCAAGCTTGATACTGAAATAGTTTGAAATAAGGCTTTTGTGCCTCACTGGTTTTAGATTTAAGATGTAACTTTTTTAAAGTGAAAGCACTTTGTTTTAAACTAAACAGAACTTCATATGACCATGTGTTGAAATTTGAGCTGAGTTTCCCATCATGTGACTCTGCTTAGAGGGAAGCACCACGCTTTCTTCTACTAATTTGAAGCCACTCTGACTAAACACAACAGTCTCTGTGCTGGGAGATTCCCTAGCAGCCCGCGTTTACAGTCCAAAAATACACATTTTGTTTTTAGTTCCTCTTTCACTCTCTCATTCCAACTGTACAAACACAGTGTTTTTCAGTGGAAAGTGACTTAAACGCCACAAAAGTATTACCACTGAATTTCTTATATTTTTTAAGATATTTTCTGCCACTTGGTTCTGTTATTTCCCAATAATAAGGTTTTGGTCAGTAAACACTTGGACTTTCTTAAAAGTACATTTACAATAACTGACAATTACTATCTGTAAAATGGAGTAAATAATAATATCTACATTTCTTACTTGAGTTTGGCAAAGACAATGACGTCCCTGAGGAGAAACAGGTGTCGTTCCCTGGTCTTTGTGCCCTCGGTGACCTGAACGCATTCATCCAGCAGCAGCTCTCCGTTCTCGCTGGTGAGGCCGAGGACGAATGGACTCTGCTCCACAGACACCCAGCGGGAAGCCTCCTCCCTGAGTGAGAGGACACACAAAAAGTGACTGGTGACAGGGACAACCCACAACCAGGCCAGTCTAATTTTGATGATTACGTTATGTATCTCTAAGGTTGAAGGATAATATTATGTTAATGGTTTTAGGATATTTAGGAGCCTCTCAGGCCTCAAAGCTGTTCCAAGATGCATCAGAGTGTTTCAAAAATGTGTTTTCACTAACTTAGATAGAGAATGATGAGAAGGTAAAACCATAAACTTAACAAGAACTTCTTTGTGCATCACACATCAAATGACTGTTTAAAAGTGGTCACATTGTAAGGAGAAGTTCAACATTTTTTGGAAATATACTTACTTATCTTGTCAAGACCATTATCTTAAACCATGACACTTGTTTCTGCAACTTGCCCTTTTGTATAAAAGAAACTCTATATAGCATGTTAATCATTGAGCTACAGCTGAATTTTGTTACCTTCATGAGAACGCTACTCATGCTATGTTTTTTACATTAATATGACCATTTCCAGAGATTACTTTTTCTTTGAAATTTAGCACTTTAAACATGATAAGCTTCACTTGAAAGCCAGTGTTACTGTGGAACTGACACAGTGTAGCTGCCACAAAAGGGGTCATCCCAGCATTAAAATGTTAGCAAATCTGTAACAGATTCATCAATAAATTAATAAAACATGCTCTAAACAAAGAAGGGTACAACAGTTGTAGGTCAGCACATACTGTACTGTAACACAAGTAATGTGGAAAGGGTTGCACTTCAAAGGAGCACCAGTCATAATGGTTGGGAACCAGTGAGCTAAATGACTAGGTGTGATACAGGAAAGTGTCAAAAACTATCACTGCTGCTATTTTGGTGATTAGATTCCAATTTGAGTGACCTGAAACACTTGTTTGGTGATATATATATTTATCGACTCTAATAAATGCCTCCCAACACTGTGACCCCAAACACATTTATCACCATCATTATACTTATTTGATCAAAATGAAGGAGAAAAAAAAGCGATTTTAATGTTGTTGCCCTGTATGTCTCTATAATGTTCAAGATGCAAATCAACGTAAAGCAGACAGGTGAGAGTTGCTTGCTCTAACTGTTTATGAAACCAGTTTTGGCCACTGTTCTTCCCACTAACTCTGGGTTAAGGTTAAAAATGTAAATTTTAGCAGCAGAGGTACTTTCCCTGTCACTGTTCTGGCCTATTAAACATGACACATACAATGCTGGCAAATAAAAAACAGTGGGATGACTCCAACTGGTGTTTATCAGTGTTTGTACATGCAAATAACACAGAGCAACCTACATATAAAATGAACATAGACCACTTTAACTGTAAAACTAATAGTTCACAATAATCAATTTCTTGCCAAAAAGTAAGTTAGCTACTGAGCTAAGCTAAGCTAAGCTAACATTAACCAGTGGTGTCTTCTATTTTAATCATTTACCTTCTATTATATTAAAAGACCATGTGAGTTATCACAATGTCTAACAGACTACTGAGAGAAATTAATATGCAGGTTGTTTAATATGTAAGAAATACGTCAGTGGTGTTATATTTAAATACATACATCTATCTGGACAAAATTTTTATATAGTGAGGTACTCGTTACATCAGTGGCAGCCCCACTATAGTGAAACTAACACCCACGATGTACTCCCCCTGCACAAGGAAATGCACAATGTGTGTGTTTAAGTGGCAAATGGGTGGAGGTGTGAGAGTGGGATGTGTCTGACATTTACATTTTTTTGCTTTGCAGGACTCGCCCACCGGGTGCTCTGGTGGTCTTTGTGCGACAACTGTCATAAAACAACTACATAAGGTTAAAGAGTTGAACGTCATGAAGAGCCCACACACAATTCTGACTCCAAACAAATTGTGGGCGAGATGTGATGTCTTCTAAGTCAAAGTAATGGCTGGATAAAGAACTTTATTTTCATAAATAAAATAAGCAGAGTTGAAGCAGGAAACATACATTATCATCAAATACTGTTTAATATAAATTCATAGCACAGGAATTAGAATCATTGTATTTCATTTTAGAGCAAAAAACATACTGGCCAATAAAGGTGTAATTTAGCGAAATTCCCCAGGTTGCTAAAACCCTCAAACTTCCAGAGGGCGTGACCTCAGTGTCCTTAACAATAGCTAAAACTACTGAAAGTTCGTTGAAGTTTCTGGACTTTCCGTATTTGATTAAATAAAACATGTTCTTCCTTCAGAGTTAACAGTTCAGATGTGATACACGTTTCAGTAGCATTTAAACACTTTCCACTGCAGTGCCAGGGTGTGCAGTTTGCTGAGTGTGTGTTGTTCACATTAATAATGAGAGTGAAATGGCCAGATGGTCAGTAACATAAAAGAGCTGCATTTCTAGTGCAGCTGACTCATCCACGCCAGTAGGTTAAACACTATGTCAAAGTTACTTTGACATAGTGTCTAACTTTCTCATAATGAAACCAGCTTCAACACCTGACTTTAGTTAGTTAGCATATTGTTGTTTGCTAATAAGCACTAAACACATAGTACAACTTACACTGATGGAAATTGCATTAATTATAATTTAGTATTTAGTCATAAATAGTTTATGTTGAACCTGCTGTTGTTACCACAAAGCCTGCCACTGCTGAAAAACTGTATTGACCCGAAATCTACCTCTTAGTTGCTTTGTGTTTGTGTGCAGACACAACTAAAATGCCCCAATTCTTCGGTGTTACATTCACCACACTGACCTCTTTGGCTTTAACCTTTGTAATTGGGACTTTCCAAGTTAATGAAGGTTCACAAAATGGCCCTAAGAAAAACACATATACTGCTATTGGATTTAATTGTTTGATATTTTTTCTAAAAATCACTTTTATACTATGTAGGCTTTTTAAAATCCTTCAGATGGCAATGTATGAATATGAGAGAGCACAAAAACCTTGGGAACTACTAGAATACCATATGTATGTCATAGGCATATATGTACAGTAAAGCTGGTTATCAGATGAGATATAAGATCATTTGTACATTTATCTGCAGTGCTGCAGCAAACAGCACAGCACAGTCAGTCTGAAAAAAACGTTTCAAACTTTCTCATGGTCGCTGACTGAAGATGATACCCTTCTTATAGATTTCCCAGAGCTAAAGACTTGATATATCGAAAGATTAACACAAGTCAAGCAACCTGGTCGTCATAGTCAGTGTAGCTGTGACTGAGATTTAAACAGTTAATGTGCAGTTTGTTGTTTTAAAACCCCACTCTGTAAATCCCCAGCATACACATCTGTGTCTGTGGGCTGAACATAGTGGTGTGTGGCCTGCACACGACAGAGTGATGTGAAAGTGACGCTCCAACACGTGGTGGCATCAGAGTAAGGGGAAGTCATTTTATGTTTCGTTATACAGCAGGGTTTCCTAAATCTGCTTCTTCAGGCTCACTGTCCAGCTCGTTTTTCAACTATCCCTGTCCTACCCACTGCTGATTACCTGAATCAGGTGTATTCAGTCAATCCAAAGATTACTAAGCCAGCTTTGGGAATGCTTCTTAAAGGGTATGTCATGTGCTGACATTTGAAATCATGTTCCTGTGTGCTGCCACCTGTAGGCCGGAGGTTGCAGAGAAAGTGAAACTGGATCAAACCCATAAGGGTTTAGATCAAAACATTCCTTTGACAGCATGTAAATAGAATGTTTCTAATGTGGTTTAATTTCCTAATAAACTGTATTAAATCACTGACTTTTTAAAAAATGTAGCTGTGAATTCTGATTCTTCAAATCAAGACACAGTGTTGTGTTTACAATTACTTACAAAAGATTAAACAGCTCCGTACGTACATGGGGGAAAATGTAATGTCACCTTGGGCAAAATTTAATCTTTTTCTAGATTCTGCAGAGCAAAATAGTTTTTATGCTTCGTGCCAGTGATAGCCATTATGTATTACAGGGTCGTAACTGTTGTAACTGTTCTTTTTGTATCAGTTTAAGTATCAGTTTTACATCATTTTGTGCATCAAACAAAAATGTAGTTTCGGCCTAAATATGATGTGATTAAAATTTTAAAAAACTCTCACAACTCACAAACTCTTGAAAATGTTGAACTGAAAGAATAAAAGTTTCAAATAATGACACACATACCTGATAGGAGACCAAGGCATCCCCAAAGTTTTCCCAAAGACTAGAGATGGAGCAGAGCGTCTCCTCTGAGCCAAGTGTCTGAAATGCTGTAAGTAAACAGAGAACTTGTAATAGTGAAACAATATACAGTCATTCTTCATGGCTCCATGTAGCTATTCATTTACTGGGCCTTTTCATTTTTTTTATGTGAAATGTTTACTTATCAAACACTCAACATCCTTGTTACAACACATATCGTATATATCATTTTTTCACACTTGCTTTGACACTCGTACTGTACTAGCTGCAAAGCAGTAGAGTGCTAGACACCCACTGGCCCTTTTGTATTCATCTGTAAAAGTGAAACTGTACAGGGAAACGTATGGGGACAGAATACACTTTTATTTTAAATTAAGTTTTAATTTAAAAGTTATGTTTTTGTGTCTATTTTGCTTTTTCTTTTGGGTCATTTTGCATTTTTAACTGATTACTGTAACTTTTAAACACGCTATATAAACACTGGCAGAGACTCCAGTGACAACCTTACCTCATCAGTGATGATCATCTGATATTTGATGACATATTTCAGTCAGGACCACTTTGCTAGCATAGCTAAACCATAATTTCCTTCAATTTGAACTTTTACTTTATCCTTTCATTTTCCAAGCAGGAATACACTTCCATACACATCAACGCTGTTGTGTTAATTTGTGTAATAGAAAACAAACAGATTTTCCACTTCGTTGTTGCGGCTCTTGTGCTCTAATTGCTGGACAAACTGGGATTAACTGGGTCAAGCAGAACTGAAGAACAGGAGAGATACAGCAAAACAAAACAAACAAAAGCAGGAACACATGACAAAGCGTCTCTTCCTGGAGCCAGACTGGCACAAAATGTCCACTTACTCATGATGGACCAGGACCAGGACACAAAGTTCTGGGTCGACCTGAGTCCCAGATGCTCTCACGAGCTGGGTGATATAGACCCCCCCCCCGTGCATGTTGATAAATATTTTGATTTATCTTGTCACCTAGAGCTTTAGACCCTTACGCTGTGAATTTTAAGATTTACTAGCATCAGAGTTTCTATTCTGTACCTTATTTAATGTCTGATATACTTTGTTTTGATCCAGCTACAGTTTCTGTTTTTAATAAATCAGTAAAGGCAGTTTACAGTAAATGCAGCAAAGCTTTCAGATATGATGGAAAATATTAGCTGGCTCTTCAATGTGAAATATTTCTCCACTGGACACGATCCAGCACCACTGCCCTTAACCTTCCTATTATTAAATTAACAATCGATACAATCTTTGTTCCCTGCCAAGGATAGATCTGCCCAGTTTAATATTATCACTGGTTTTAAAGTTTTCATGTTGATAGAAAGAATTTCAATATTCACTTTCACTTTATCTTCTACCAACTATGGAGGTAAACATAGTTTTATCAGCTAAATGTTTTAACTAATAATGTCTGTCTGCTGTTGCTGCAGCAGCTGTTGAACTGAAACAGTGAGGTGAAACTGGTTAAAAAATCACCTCAGCTAGGAGGAACTGCAGTCAGGTGCCATTTCATGTGTGTTTTGTTGCTATGAGCGACAGATTACACATTACACAGCCATTTTAATCATTGTTATAGTAATATAAAAAACGTTATATGCAGCTGTTTCGAAGCAATTGGATGAGAAGTTCAAATCTGATTAACAAAAATGAAATTGGATTAATAAAAATAAGTATAATGCAACAAATGCTCAGATCTAAAGAAGAAAATATTAGTCATTGTCATTCAGTGCCAGTAATAAAACTGCTAGCGTAAGCATTACAAAAGTGATACGCATCTGTTTTCTACAGTGTGATCTTGCTTCTAGGGAAATGTTATGGTAATAATGTACAGTTATTACTAAGAAAATATGGTAATGTAGTAGGAGCCACAGACACTGGTTTCAAAATCAGACACTGTGCATTAGATCCTTTATTCCTAAAACCCTCCCTTGAGGTGCAGGCACATTAACACCTGTTGCAGCAAACATTTGCTTCCTGTTTACTGTAGTTTTTTCCGAACTGCAGATTTTTTTGGTATATGATCAAAAAAGTTGTGATGCTATGTTTTCAGTTTTATTAGCAGTGTCATTTTTCACCATTTCGTGACGCATACAGCACTGACTTTTTCTAAGGAACTAGATATTTTGTAAGACTGGGAGGATCACAAGTGAGCTCAACATATATGCCAGGAACACAATTGGACTCAGTGGTTTTAATGGACAAAAGCCTTTCATGACTGTAAGTGCTGCAGCAATATAATAATCACAGAGGTGAATATTGGAAATATTGCTTTGCATTGCTTCACAGTTTGCTGTGTACAGGGCTGCATTGCAGAAGACAGTCAGTGCGCCCATACTGAACCCTATCTACCACAACATTAACACCATCAAATGGTGTTAATTGGTGTTTGCTATTTCTGCCTATTAGAGAAAACTCATTAAATGCACAGCCACAAGAGTTTGTTTGCCAGGAAACACATGTGGGTCATTTATGTGTCAGAACTAACAACCATAAGCATTTCATGGTGTGGACAGTTACCAATAACCTGCCTCTAAATCAAACTTCGAAAAGCAGAATCTCCACTGACACAGTTACATTTCTTAACTGATATTTCTAAATAAAAACAATTTATTATCCTGTTTTGCTATATAACAGCTACAGTGCTTTAATGATTCTTCATGGTCTGCATTTGCAGCGAGAGCCCACCAGCAGCCTCTAATAATTACCAGCACTAACAGCTCAAGGTTGACAGGTCACACTTCACATCATCAATACTTGAATTGAATTGCTCATCTGGAGCCACTGAACTGAAAACAAGAGTTTCTAGATGTTCGTCTTTTCTCTCTTGGCTTATGGAACAAAGATCTTTCAGATCTCTCCTATGTACAAAGCACATGATGAACAGTCTATATGTACAGGTAGGTGAGCGTGGATCAATTGAAAATCACACAGAGTCACAGTCAGAGTTTATCACCAACAGGATCTTAATCACCTTTGCCTTTGCTCAGTGGGTCAATACTCACAGGACGTAGAGAAGCTGCAGCATCGTCATAGCTTCCTCTTCTCATTGCTGCAGTCCCATAATCTGGAGTGTCCATGCTGCCGTTCTCAAACATTCCCTCAACCCCCTGCTGTTCAGTGTTGTGTTTTGTGTAGTCGGTTGGCAGTTTTTCACTTTAAAAAGTAGAGACGAACTGGTTGTTGTCCCAGTTTGATTTTTCTGCAGTGAACGAGCAGGGGAGCGCCTGCAGAATGACGCATCCCGTCCTGCTCAGCTTCTTCTAACTGGTGCTAATGAGGGTTAGAACAATGGAGGGCCGGCTGGAACACAAAAGATAAGAGGGTTTTTTGTGCCTGACATGGACCTGCAGTGCCACTCAGATCCAAGCCACCCCTCCCAAAACCCTCTGAGTCCTAGCATGTCCTGTTACACTCCAGTGGGACAGCTTCTACCCATAATGAGATCGCCGTGCGTCCCATCAGGGCCTGCTGCCTCGTCCCCATTTCCAGGCTAATGAGGTGAGATGGCTTGACAGCCAGTGCCTCCAAAAACAGGGTCTCAGAGATTGGCCCCATTTCCCTCAAACATACATGGATATGTGCACACACACATACAGTACACAAAATACGTCCTCTTTCATTTCATTTTATTTTAATCAAATGAACACAAATGACTGGTCAGTGTTAAAGGTACATCTGCTGACTGAGAGACACCAACTAGCGGCAGTCAATTCATCAATAAAACATCAAATAAACATCAATCTCTTTACTTAAACTTGTGTTTCAGTGTGTGTGGTTTTTTAGTATGTGACCTCCTCGTGTTTTTCGGCTAAACAGACTGAGCCAAATATAGTTTGTTTAAGAGGAAAGTGGCACAATGCAAGAACAAGGAACAACCCTGAATCTCAACTGACCCATAGTGGCCAATCACAGTCACGTCACAGACCCACCTCCTGTCCCACTTCTCACAATATGAACACATGCAGCAGATTGCTCACAGTATTCGAAAGAGAATTCAGGAGGATATAATTAAAAAGAACTGTGAATGAACATTTAAAATAATGAAGAAAATAACAATATAATAAAATAATAAAAAAACTTTGTAAATTTCTTGTTGCACTGCAGGAGTTTGGATTCATGCCTCGTAGTTCATAAAATCCTCAAAGTTTGTGGTCACAGTGATTCATTTCTGTCGTGCAAAGTTAGGCATGTTAATTAGATTCAATTTATGCAGAATGCAATCTGTTGTATAAATGACAGAGAACAGATTTTTCTTGGGTCATATATCAAGATTCAGTCAAAGCTCTGCATCTAATGGTTTATTGTTCTAGGATTGTCAACATGAATTGAAAGAAGATAAAGTGTATTAGGAGAGAAGTACTATAGCAAAAGGACAGATCAATGCAGAGTGCATACGTGACCACAGAAAAAGACTTTGGAGACATGGAAGCTTCTGAACATGTAGGCCAGTGAAAATAAGAGACAGACAGAATCCCCGAGGTCTAGACTGGTGGTGGTGATGGAACCAGAAGAGGGAAGAACAACAGCAGTAAAGTAACCATTAAAGAACAGCATCAGCAAACTGATGCTTTGGGGAAAAGCTGCAGTGACAACAACAATAAAAGGAAGCTTTGAAAAAATAAGTGACAGAACAGATTTTGCAGGAACATGGGTGTGAAAGGAAATGATTTGTTGTTGATTTGTTTTATACAGACAAATGGTGGTAAAATAAATGAAGAATTACTATATAAACAACTGTTTCATTTCAGTACTGTAATCACACTTTACATGTAGCAGAAATAATGAGAATATTCTGACAAAATATTGATTATGTACACAAACTGTATGGGTTTACATACATAATAATCATTAACAAATGGGTCTCAAAACATGAGAGAAGTCATACACATCCTACACAAACATGATCATTTCTGAATTTGTTCTAATCTTTACTAACTAACTAAAATATCTCCTTTCATTCATTCATTCTATCCGTTATATCATTGTAAACATCTCAAATACACTAGTGAGACCTGTTTAAGTTTGTCCTTGTCACAATAAAATCACCTGTAAAATATTTGAGTTACTCTACACCTCTGTCCAGGTTTAGTTTGAGATGATGAGAAGCCAACTTTTAACAAAAACAACACCCTGAAGCCTCTAATGTTTGGACTGTGGGTCATAGATGACTCATTACTCAGTAACAGTGGATGTCTAAGGGATTTTCCGTTTCACCTGACCTGAAACTATTTGGACTCCCATAATAACTTATCAGCAGGGGAGCATTCAAACAAACAAACAACACTTTTACCCTTTTGTTACTAAAGTTTTGAATTGGCCCTGCTCCTGGATGAATCCACTTGTGCTTGTCTGGATAGGTTAATGGTTTTCATCCAGTCGTCAAAAACTCAGCGTGGAGCCAATTCAGAGTAGGTCGCTGTTTTCATGACTGGACTGATCTTGGCTGTCTGTTGGAGTAGCAGTGGTGATGAGCAACACTTTTTCTTTATCATTTCTTTAATAGATCTACTTTAAAGGTGAGTGCATGTTGGTGTGTTAATTGGCAGTGGCAGTGCTGTAATTAAGTTGCCACAGATTGATATCCCTCTTATGCACAGATACAGTTTTTATAACATGTTTAACTTTGTTCAGCGCAGTATGTTGCCTTTGTAAAATTCCTGTCTTCATACAGATAAATGTAATTAAACATTGTCAAGATGTTACATAGGTAGCACATACACAAATCCTCTCTCTGCTCATCTTTAAGGACCTTTCACATGAACAGTCTAACACTGTGCATCTCTCGGTTTTAAATTTATGATGCTGCATCATTTTTCTTCAGCCATACATACACCAGCAGAATCTGCTGTTTGGGCCACTGAAACTGACCCTAACCGCCTCTTCGTAAAGTTGCTTTGGCTAACTTGATAACAAACCTTTATATGTCAGTCTAATGTCCTACTGTGCACATGGCCAGGACCCCAACTAATCCTTGCTGGAAACTTAAACCTTGTGCATGAAACAGCCACAAGAACACACAAGAAGCACGATCAAGACTACAGAAGGTTGTATAAAACTAAGAGTCAGACTCAGTCGTGTGCAGAATCACCCTGTCTCCTCCACATGCAGAAATACACTTCACATGTTTCATACCAGTGCAGCAATAGAGTATAAGAAACTCTTTAAACAGAGAATCGGACAAGTGAATCATTAACATTCATGTATCAGTTAAATCACACAGATAGGGGATTAGGATGTGCGATGCAAAGTTGATTCTGCTCTGTGAAGGATTTTTATTTCCTTCTATTTATGCAGCTGAATAATCACCAGACAAGTAGAGTGTGAACTGAATACAAATATAGCAATATTTAATAATCTAAAATATTTACAGTCTGAAAAGAGTTTTGAATGTTTTATTATTCTAGTTAAAAATACTGTAATATATCCTTTATATATATCTTTTTTTTGAGCATTTACAAGATGACTACAAGGACACATTTACAGTTCTAGTTTGTGTTAATAAGAGACACTGAGACCTAAAGACAGACAAGCAGTTAGCATACCAGTATTAGCATTTAGTGGTCAAATAAATAGTCAAAAAGCTAAAATATCAGCTTTAAAATAAAAAAAGGGATAAACTGAACAACAGAATAACCACATCCTGTACAAAGTATTACAGATTTAGAAAAGTGAAATTCAAATGGTGCAAACACGCTCACACACATAGACATACACACTTCTCGAGAGGAGTTAATGGCATTGTAGCTTTAAGCTAATTTAAAAAGCCTTAAAGGGGAAACAGCAGGCGTTGCTGTTTTGGAGTTCAGTAGTTAAGGCAGAATAGAATACAAAAATCAAATATGACTCATTCAGTATCTAATTCAGTAATACTTCCTGTGCCTATTTGTAAATGCAGACATTATAAGTCAGTGGCATTTTGGTACCCTAGACATGGCGTCAGCTGGTGACCTGAAGGAGTTTTTTATCAGAATTGTTATATAGCAATTCTAATAATTTTATAATACATTGTTCTTGCAAATGTAACTTTATTCAGCTTTGGTTTTAACTATATTCAGAATAATCAGAAACCAAATTGTGTGAGAAAATGTACTGCAGGGGTAGAAAAATGAAAAAGAAATAACGTTGCAGGTGCTATTGGTGGAATCCTTGTAACGATGTAAAGGGTGCTTGACATGGATAACATACTTTTAAAAACAGATCACCAACTTTTACAAATTTTTGTTTCGGTGGCCCTCCAGCTGGAGGTGCCCTATCATCTGTGCTTTAAACAAAACCCTCATAGTTACAATGCAAAACAGCAGCACAGTTCAGATAAATGCTAACATTTGCATGGAACCAAAGCTGTGCTGATATGTCATAACAGTGACCCAGCACACTGTGTTCACCTAATCAAAATGAATCCTTTTGACAAAATAAAACATCCACTGACAGACTGACATGACATCTTTCTGCAACTCCTTTTAATTTTTAATGCAAGTAAAAGGATAAGAAGAAGAGGTCTGCATAATACAAGAGCACTATGTAACAGGTCATTTTTTTTATTCAACATATGAGTCCTGTTTTTATTAGTGTGCTAAATGATGTACTGCTGTATCTGTTTGTGTGTATGCTTGTATTCTTTATCACACAGAAATAACAATTTGTTTTAAATCGTCAGAGGACAGAATAGTCTCTGTTGGTATTTTGTGTGTGTGCGTGCGTGTGTGTGTGTGTCTTTATCACACAGAAATAACAATTTGACTTAAATAGTCATGATATGACAACATGTTTTGCTCATGGAGGGTATAAATGGTCCAATTATTTTTTATTTAACTGATCAAAACTCTTCATTGATGAATAAAGTACAGAATCACCAACATGCACCCTGATTCATTTGAGTCTTCAATTAAACAGCATCGGGCAGGACTTTTTCAGTCATGGCTGTTGCCTTTAAAGCCTGTAAAAATTGGCAGTGATACACAGAGTTCATATAGAGACAGGCAGGGAGTCTTTGGCAGGTTTATTGTGCAAGATGGTGGGGATATTCTTTGACATAGACCCCCAGCACGTGTATACCTGCCTGTCATGAAGAGGATTGCCGCTGGTGCGTGTTGCCCTGCTTTTGCTTTTGCTTTTGCTCTTGTTGTGAGTTCTGTCCTGAGACAAACTGAAGTTCTTCTTTCGGACACAGCCTCTTTCCTGAAGCTGAATGTGGATGGGGTACGGGGCTTGATGGGCCATAGTCATCTGGTCCCCAACTCGGTTTCCCCCAAGCTTCGGGCAGAAGGACAGAAGAAGGCAGCGCAACTCCCGCTGGAAAGTCTTGTTGAAGTAGAAGTAGATGAACGGGTTGTAGATGTGGGAGCTTTTGGCAAACAGCGCGGGGAAAACAAAGCCCTCAGGAGCCATGTACCGGTGCTCCTTGTGGAAAATGTAGAGGAAGGACACAACAGCATAGGGGGCCCAGGCAATCACAAAACCCAGGCTGATGCAGAAAAACATCTGTAGGAGGAAGTAACAGTGTATGGAAAATGAATGTAACACTGGAAACACTAACAAAAACAAACTTAAAGAATCATTTCTTAACACGGGGTTGTGGTTAAATATAGCCAAATGTTTCCCGGGAGATGACTCTCTTCATGAAAACAAAATGGTTACATGGTCAAATCTCTGTTTAGTTATCTCCTGCAGTCATGTGTATAATGACTGACTCATTACATTTGACAGATGTAATGAGTGTGCTAACACTAACACAGCAGCTGGGTATTTAAGTTTCATAGCCCCTGCTTAAACTGATGAAATTTGTGGGAATCTGTCAAATGTAATCAGTGTGCTAACTCGGCTTAAACTGCCATTTCCATCATATTTATAACAATGTTTTAATTTTTTTTTCTCTTTTTTGACTTTTTGATCAACCTCTATTTTCTTGAATCTGTGGGGTTAGCGTATACAAGGAACACAGATCTCATTTACGGACACCGCAAGATTGCAGTATGTGTCATGAATTGTCCTGCAATAAAATGTGCAGCTGTGAACAATGAAATAGAGATGCACAATGCAGCCTGCAGCAGTGAGCTGAAAAACAAAACAAATAGAGGTGCATCTGCAAAGGGCACGTTGGCTTAATAAATAATCAATGTCGTCTTAAAATTAAATCTTTTTTTTAAAAGTGCAGTCTAGTCTAAGTTCATCCTAAATTTCTCATTATTATGGCTCAGATCAGATCCAAAGTCAAGTCTAATGACTCAACTCCTCCCCTCGTGCACTACACACGAGTTACTTTGGCCCTTGCTCACCAACGAGAGTCGTTTTTCAGTGTGGTGCAGGTTGTTGCGAATGCCTCTTGCAGACAGCAAGTTGGAGAAGCGCGAAACCTTGAACAGGATCTGACACTGGGACAGCACAATGACGAGAACAGGAACTAGTGTAAAGAAGGCAAAAGAGCAGATGACATAGAAGGCGTCCTTTGTTGAGGTGTGATAGCCCCTCCAAGCGATGGTACAGGACAGTCCATAAGGCTCAGGGACATACTTGCCCCAGCCGAACAGAGGGAAACTGGACCACACTGTAGCAACCAGCCAGATGGCGAAGCATGCTATCCGAATGTTGGCTCCTTCCAGCCACACAGCTGTACAAAATACAAAACCAGTGTTTAATGTAGAGTTGTATACATACAGTACACTGCAGACATTTTGCTGGGATAAGAATACTTATATTAATCTCATGAACAGTACATGTAACATGTCATATCTAAATTTATTGTGCAAAACCAAAACCTAAAAAAGAGAAGGCATGATGTGTTACTAGGTGAGCTTTAGAGTGACTTTGTCACCATTAGAAATTATTCCGTTTTTATGTTACAGGCATACAGAGAGAGCTATCCATCTTCTTATCTAATTCGCTGTGAGAAAGCAAATAAGATTTTTTGTAAAGTGGCAAACTATTGATTTAAGAAGTTTTTCTTACTTATCTTTAAATAATGCTTATTCGTTGCATTACTAAAAATGCAGCTGCCCTTAAAATTCAAAGCCTTTCACCATTTAACTCTTAATAATATTAATGTAATGTTAATATTTCTTCAAAAGCCATCAGAGTCCTTGACGTGCCCTCAACAAATCAACAGCAGCAGCATTCACCATAAACCAAGGTGTAGCAGGTCTTCAGGTAGCGGATGATGCTGATGGCAGCGATGGTGAACATGCCGCACAGGCCAAAAATATAGCAGCCGAGGCCGTAGTAAACACATGTGATGTTTTCTCCCAGCCAAGCGTGGCGGAAGGAGGACAGGATGGAGAGCGGGTAGAAACAGATGCAGCAGAGGAAGTCGACAACGGCCAGGTTGACGCACAGCAGCTCAGAGCCCACCATCTTCTTTCTCCTGCGGTAACAGATCACCAGAACCAGTCCATTGCCCAGAACAGAGAGCACAACTAGACAGAAGAAAAAGGACAGGAGGAAAATTTTAAGTCAGCTCTGTTTGAATTTTAAACTTCCAGTAGTTTAGGGTGGTCACTAGGGGCAGAGCAAGCTGTTTAAACATAGACACAGTGTATACTGTGGTAGAATGTCAAAAGCAGTGATGCTGCAAACAGATTTTGATTCCGGATATGCTCAGATGGCTTTTTGACTTCCTAAAGCACCAAACCGCTGTGGTAGATCCCAAAGATAAGACCTGCCCAAAACTAAGCTACAGGCAAGAAACAATAAAACAGGGATGTGAAATGGTCCACACAGATCATGAAAGGTGAAGTATAGGCTCATAAACTCTCATGTTTCTGGCCACCCGATTAAAATACGTTCAATATTCATTCTCTTGAAGTAATGTTCTGAACTCTACCAACTCCTGGGGAAAATGTGGTTCTTGATCTGCTGACGCCGACTAGCTGCTAACTGTGTCTATGTGCTGCTTGGTGCTGGAGAGGCTGTGTACAGTGGGTTTGTACAGAAAAACATCTGCCTGCTGCTGCTGGAAACAATCTGATAAAAGCAGTAAAACATTAACAAAACAAGTTGCAGGGCATAAAAAAGTATAATGTTATGAGTAATTGCTGCAAAACAGACACAAAGACATACACAGAACTTTAGTCTAGTTACCGTCTAATGAATAATCTAATGAAACTGAAATGCATACGTGGATGTTGACGCCTAATACATGTGTACTTATGCATTGTGAAGGGACACCTTTATCATATCAAGTGCTGTCAGCTATTTTCTCATTTTCTATTAACATAACTTGCACACAAACACAAGCAGCCATGAGTAAATTAAATAGTTTCAGTTTCTGTTACTGAAAAACATTAAATAAAAAATGCATTCAAACGCATGTACAGCATGTGCTCCCTGCTTCCGTGTCTTTACATACTCACCTCCCACAGATAAACACTGTAACACAGCTTTAGCTTAAATTCTGGTTGTAATCTGGTTGCTAAGTTTTCATTCCTGGCTGCATTTTTAGGGAAATTTTAATAATTTGAAAGTGTATAATATGAATTTAAATGGTGTACATGGAGTGGAATCCTTCACTGTGTAAAGCTTAAAGTCTTTCAGAGAAAACCTGGAACATGCTGCTACAGAATTTAAAACTGTGAGTAAACTATAAAGCTTTTATTTTTAGAGGTCGAGTCATTTCTAATAATGTAATGAAAGAAACATGCAGACACATTTGACAGTTTGCACCGTCAGTTCACCTGCTGACTTCTGAAGAAAGGTTTAACATTTAGAAATAACCGTTGAATGATCTTCCTCCTGTAGTGGGAGATCGATTGGAATGAAATTTGAATTTACAGGACTGCATGTAATAACATTGTTGCTGGGATAAAAAGAGACAAAGAGTCAGACAGAGAGCAGCATAGTTTATGTTATCACATTTAATATCTAACATCTCTCCTATTAGACTATATATGAGATTCTTAGGAACAGTGTTTTCATGTAATATAGAAAGGAACAGAGAAATGCACATACCGACAGAGAGGATGGCCAGTCCCACACATATGTCAGCAGCAGGGGTCAGTTTGGAGGTGAACACAGAGATGGTCCGGTTAAGATGCATCGGTTGTTACTATTTCTGCTGTTGTTGCAGTGAATATCCGGACTTGCCTCACAAGTTGAGATGCGTGTGCACCGAGGCTGGTTTTCTTTTATGCAGGAGGGTGCGTCACCATGGTAACAAGAAGCCCAAGCTTGGCTCCGTTAAAAAACACAGCGGAGCATGTGATGTGATCCAGAAGGTTTAACTCAGCTCTCAGGAGGAAAGGTGTTACTGCTCCTCCAGTAAATATGTGTGTGAGTCCCAGAGTAGACAAATGTCTTCACAGCCTGATGATGAGTTGTGAACAACACTGTATGCATGGTTACATCCTGCATTAAATACACATACATAGGCACAAAAAGAGTGACGTTCACCACCCTCTGAAAGACTTTTTGGGCAAATACTTCAAGAAATTAAGTTTCAAGTGAAGTTTCTTCATGTAATTTTATCTATAACACTTAATACCATTAAGAGATTCATAGAAACCAGATAAATATCTTTATCCAAGGGGCAAGGCTGAAGTGCATGATCTCTGAGTCCTCAGGCATCACTACGCATTAAACACACCAGATGATTCTGTAGTGGAAATCACTGCATGGGCTCAGGAGCACCATCACGATAATTAAGACTGAATTCTAATTAGCTGCTTCACTTGCAAGGTGATTGTTGTTGATGTTGTATCACTGTCACATGTTCAGGACGTGTAAATTTTCTGTCCTCTGTCCTCATCCTGTGGCAGCTAAAATCAATCTCACTGTCTATATTTTTCCAAATGTTTCACATTCCTGCACCTTTTTCACAGTAATTACTTTTTCATAGCAAGAAAAGAACATGTGGAAATAATAACCTTAATGATGACTCAGTTCCAGCAATTACTGCAAAGCAATGAAGAAGAAAATGACATTATTTTCTACCCCTGTAAGTGACAAGTCAAAATGTCTGTAATGAAAATGAACGTGATTAGTTTTTATTCAAGTGTCATTCACCTAAAAGTGCCCAGCAGATATACCTAGGCTTTTGAAAGACTACTTACATTTCCATGGAGGCTGGGGGAAGCAAATAGCAAGACAGTGCAAGGTACTGAGTACACGTGTCTCATGCTGGCGTCCTGCAGAGTGAGTGCTTTTACTCCTGATACTTTACATCAGTGCTGATATTTATACTTAACACTTTTAGTTAGTTGGATTGTCAGAATACAGAACTGCTACTTCTAATGTAGTATGTTTAAATAATCGTATTGGTACTGTTACGTAGGTAAAGAATATCAAGGCTTCCTCCATCTGTGACTTCACATGATGTAGACTGCACTTAACGTCCACACATTACGATAAAAGAATAACGTGAACGTGAGACCTGCTGTGATGCTGTGAGCAGCTTTACGGCCTCAAGTGTATGGAGCACTTGTCAATGTATTTATTCCCTACACATCTATCAGTGAGCAGTAGAGATACAAAAGGATATCAGTGCATAAAATACATGACGTTATCAGTGATATATTGAATATAAACTCAATGTCAAGTCCGTTTATGAGGGAATTTAAACATGCAACACAAGCTGGTTTATATGTTGTAAAGCTTATTATAAGTACAAAACTGCATGTCGCGACACCAGGGATTTCACTTGGATTTGAGTGGAGTTGTAAAGCTTGTAAAACCCCATGAGCCAAATTTGGCATTTATGATATTGTCCTATGTAAATAAAAATAGATTTTGCAACAATATCTGTTTCTGGAAAGACAAAAAAATCATCATGTTGTTGAATTTTCATATTATGTTTTATAATGCAGTACAACAAACTAAATTCCGTTTACCTCCACTGTCAGTTTTATATACCATTAGGATTGTGAACATTTTTGTTTTTATTTACTAATGTCTTTAATGTGGGTGAAACAACCCTTTAAATGAATGGAGAAAAAAAAAAGGAAAACAAAGTTAATATCCGAAAAGACTAGTAAATACAACAAAACAAATATATAGCCGTACACACTTAAACTGTGAGTTGCAGATGATTTCTTTTATTTTATATTATATATTTTTTTTATAGTATATACAGTAATGTGAAATAAATTTTACTAGAAAAAATAGTTAACATTTTAGATGAAAGATAGATAGATACAGTTTCATATTCTGTGAGCCCATTTTAACCCCTTGCATGAGACAGGACTGGAGGCTTTTAACGCTTTTTTCTAGCAGACTGCACTGATCTCCCTCTAGTAAACTGAACACGATTTTGTTTTCAACCAAACCAAACCGCTCTAAGTCAAAAACATTGTCAAATACTAATATTTGCTGTGTTCCAGAAAAAAGGCAAAGAACTGAGGGCATCTGTCTGATCACTTTGTAAAACCTTCTCTCAGCTCTGACAGCAAAACAAATATCTTAACTTCATAGATACATCATACAATCTATAATTAACATGCTCCAATCTATCTAAACAATCTATAATTAAAATGTTATAATGTGCACATATTGCAACTGAAACATCATGTTCTATTTACTGTTTTTATGAACTGCAACCTGTCTGTTACTGCATACTAGAACTATGAATTACTGTTAGTACACTACTGACTTTAAAACCCAGACGTCTATCTCAATATCTCATATCTTACTGATTTAAAGTTTAATCAGGGGTTGTCCCATTGCCCTGAAGACATAATACTATTATAATTTGACACATGAACACCCGCCTAGAAAAAACCCAGGCTGCCAAAGTCCTTGCACTTCTGACCACATTTGATCAGTCTGACTTCAGGCGTGGTCATTCTACAAAAATGCCCCTCCTGACATAAGCTAGTCTCAGGCCCAGGCCCCTGTCCTCGTCCTGATCCTACTTTCTGCGGCCTTTCACGCTGAAGCACCAGCACCTCCTGTCTGCATTTTCTGAATTGGGCATCACGTTTTCACCTCTCTACCATCTTTCCAGTCAGACCTTCCATACAGGGATTGTCCCGACAAAGTCTCCTGGGAATCTGGAGGTCATCATTAATGACCAACTGAACCTTGCCGACCACATGTCCTCCTCCAAAGAGATGCAGGTTTCCACTCTACAACACCAGACTAACCAGTCCTACCTGTCTGACCATTCTACCCAGCTCCTCATGCAGGCTGGCGTATGGTGGTCCCTTAACCACACAGAAGAATCAGAATTCAGTGATCCCACAATGGTGGAAGAAGCTGTCTAACTTTGCTTCCTCAGAAACCTCACTCCCACTATTCAAAAAACTGTCACTTTAAATAAAAGTATGCAATACATAAAGAAACAGGAAAAGAAAACTACACTTATGTACTTTGATTGTTAGTAGCTCCACCAGACATTTTTTGTTCGTATTTGTGATGACACTTCAACACTCGGAAGAACATTTCTTCTTCTACAACACAGGATTGAATATAAATCAAGCCCACTTGGTTCAATTAAAACATTTCAACATTTTAACAGGTGTTTGAATATTTCTGAGGACTCAACATTGTTGTGTTCTTTGTGTTGTTTTATCTTGCTATATCTTGCTGTTCTTGCATAAGAAATCTTGAGTTAAGTTATGCGTATACACATTATGAAAAGAGAACTACACAAAGAAATGTACTTCCCACATGAAGCGATGAACAACACCTTGTCCTCACTGTGGCTGAGGAGCTCTGAGCTGCTGACAGGCAGAAGAAAGAACCTTGCACCATCTGTTGACCACTGTGATGTACTGCAATTTATCACACGAGTGGAGAAAAAGGAGGCTATGCTTTGGGTAGAAAGATAAAGTAGACTTTATTTGACGGTGAAACCTAAATAAGATCTGTGATTACAAAAACAGGTTCCCCACACAGTTTTTTTTTTTTTTTTTTTTTTTAACGTCACAGAGGTCGGAATGCAGTACTGACAGAAAGGCATCAGAAAAGACTGGACCTAAAATACGAACTTACAAGTAAGACGGCAGACACTTAGGTTCAGAGGAAACACACATTCAATTTAAAAACTCTTGTGAGTTGTTCATATGATCTATGGCAGTCAGATTGATGGTTTTATGAAAATTACGCACTCTCAGGGAGATTCTCGTGTTTGCTCTCTTGATATCACTACAATAATGATGATTTGTTTGGATATAAAATCTAAATTCATGGACACACAAAATCAACCTGCTGTATGTGGTAAAGTAACAGGTGCTGTAAGTGGTAAGAGTGTCTTTGCTTTTTTAGCTTTGAGAGAGAAACATTTAAGTTTCTGTAAGCGGCGGCTGCACTTTCCTAAACCACATAAACATTATACTGTACAGAAAATCTTAAACTGAGTGGCATTTCCCTTTAAGTAGCCTCCAAACTATCACAAGCACATCAAAAATCCATCTGCAAAATGAAACGTTCAAAAATATTTGCTTCATCAATACTGAAAAAATATAGTACTGTAGGTCTCTTATGTATGGTCTCTTTTTTTTTTTTTTAGTCAGCTCTTTTAAATGAACAGTTAGACATCTGGAAAAACATTCAAGACTTGGATGCAACGATTTAGACTTAACTATCACAGTTAAAGCCAGAAGCTGATACCTTAGCAAAGACTGGAAACAGGTTCAAAGGTAACACAACTTGTGCACAATACAATGTGTTAATCAACAAGTTCAGAGGTGCTGATAGATGCTATATGTTAGCTTCAGCCAGGCTATTTCCAGTCTTTAAGCTATGCTAAGCTAAGCTAGCTGGTTGCTGACTGTAGATTCATATTTACAGCACAGCAAACCATCTCACCTAACTCTCAGCAAGACAGCAAAGAAGTGTATTTCTCAAAATGTCAGGCTACTTCCTTAATTCCAGTCAGACTAAAGAACATTTTATTGTTTGAGAGCCATCGCTAAATACTTTAGTGTAAATAATCTTAGAAACACATGTATTTTGTTACAACTATCAGCTTCATGTTTTCACCCAGATATAGAAAAATATTTACCGCAACACCTGAAACATCAAAATATTCTCAGAAATATTAACTGTGAACTCCCATACAAACTCACTTATGGAGTTGTCACTGCATATCTGGGATTATTTCTCTCTTTTAGCCAGGTTCCTCCTGTTCTCGGACACGAGGTGCACTTCTAGCTTCTCTTGCTACTGACAACAGCTCTCTTCTGTACATTAATGGACATGAAATTACTAATCCTACAACTGGTCCCATTTGTACCCCGTACTCCCAAAATCTGCAGTTCCCTTCTTCCTAAGGTTTTGCACCCAAGTGTTGGCAGCAACAAGGAAAAGCACATTAAAAAATAGACATCTTCAAATAGCTATTCAGCTTGTCTAAGTGCAGCACAACCGGAAACATTGAATTCAAGTCATTATTATTTTCTCCCCACCCATGTATCATACAATGAATATAACAAAAGAAAATCATTTTCAGTTAAGAAACTAAATGTGAAAGGATAAATCTTTGATCAGACAAATAAACAATATACTGCAGCCACACTGTAACATCCAAAAAAAAAGTCTTAAGTTGAAATATATATATTTTGCTGCCAAAGAAAGGCTGGCGCTCTAAGTCACTCTAAGTAGATTAATATACTGTTGAGGTGTAATTTGTGTTTTTCCGTCTCCGTTAATCCTCCCCTGACGGTCCTGAACACCGTGTTAAACCGTTATGGAATACAAAATGAAATCCTGTGTCATTTGGCACATGCAGTGCTCTCACTAGCCACAGCAACATCAGGATCTTTGTCGCCTGCGGTGACGGCAGCAGCAGGATCGACGCTCTTGTCCTGGTTGTCGCTATTATTGTTATTACTGTTGTTGTTGTTGTTCTGGACACTCAAGAGCCCATGGCTGTTGTTCTGGACCAGAGTGGTGTTACTGATCTTCAACTCATCCAACTTCTTCCACAACTCATCCCTCTCCTGCTCCTTCTTCTTTTCACTGGGAAGACAACATTTGAAAATAGTTTTTTAATGTTTGCATTAGAGAAAATAACCATCTGAAACAAGACAGTAAATAACAGTAATTAAGTGAACTGGCTACATGTTGAGGGGTACCTTGTAGTACCCTGTAGTAGCACCGACATGTACTCTGGCAGCTGTCCAACAACAATTTCCCCAAAGGAATCAATAAAGTATGTCCTCACTAAACTCCATACAGATCCACACAGGCCCGAGAACTGTGGCAGTAAAACAACCCCTGGATACCAGGCCAGGTCCTGACTGTTTTCTTGTATTTCACATTCAGACATGACCTTCGAACAAGCCGAGAGGAGGACGGAGTCTCTTCCTCCTTCTGATTCCTTAAAAACCGCCCTTCGAGTGCATGAACATTTCAGAAGCTGCACATTTCTGTTGACACTCAAATAGCTCTCAGCAGCTCCTGTGGTTAGAGCGTCCAGCTTATTTACATAACTTAAACCTAAAAATTCTTCAAATACAATTGCAATATTCTAAGTTTTTTGGTGGTACATTTTACGTTAATTATTTTGTGGTCTCATGGACTGAAATCAGCACAAGATGAACAACGTGGTAATGGAAGTCTTGGTCATTGTTTCATACGGTTACTTACCGCTGCCTGTCTGATTTATAGGAGGAAGTTAACTCATCAAACAGTGTGCAGTTCATCTCCATCAGTGTCTTCAACACATTGTAGACTAGAGCTACAATTGTCCTGTAACACAGCAGATAGTTGTTGGCATGAGAATAAAACATGCGGAACATATCGTGCACATGCAGCTTAACAGGTGACACAAGGCATTTAACTATAAACCTTCAGTTCTCACGCCTGTTCACGATGTCTCACCACAATGCATCAACAATAGGCAATAAAGAAGAAAAAAAACTGGTAAACATAGATAAACAAACTTTAAAATATGCTTGTTAGCGTTTTATGAGGAAGAAACTATTTGACTCCACAGGGCAGCTGACTCACTGTGTAATCACTTCAAAATGTCCATTTAGTAGAACAGATTTAAAGGGTGAGTTCACCTAAACTACTTTCAACAAGTGGTTTCAATAAAAGATACTAAAAGTATCTTCTGTGAAGTTAATTACAAAGTCCGTGTTTTTGAAAATACATTATTTACAATTTTTTAAATGTTATTTTGCTATCAGCATGACAAACAAATTTACCCCACAAAACACAAGCATACACAGTGAACAAATCTTAAACACATTGCAAACACTTTATACAAACACAACTGGCACGCCTTTAAGAAGAATTTATACGAGAGCCGAGATCCTGTTTTTAATGTGAGATATTCCTATTTTCAGTGAAGGATATGTTGTCAAAGTTGCTTCATGTGAACCTAACGTGACTTTGAATTTAGTTAGTCACACCACTTGGCTGAAACAACCCTTTTTAGTGCGAGTACATACGGATTCCAGTGCTCTTTGGAGATTCTGTACAGGCTACCGAACATGATGGGAAGGACCTTGTCGATGTTCTCCTCGATGAGGCTGAGAATGTACTCGTTATTCCAGAAGTACAGTGCTCGCTCTGCCACCTGTGACGACAGAGAGGAAAAAAGAGAAACTGAATGAATGAATCACTTCTTTGACTTTCATCTATTGAAAAGTGGATCTTCAGATGAGGGACAGGACAAAAAACTCTTTCAGATGTGCAGGTTTTGTGTAAATCTGTAACTTCACATGTCATGAGTCAGTTTTACATAAACGTTGTGACAGGAAATTCCACTCTATAAATAAAATACACTCAGTTGTCAGTACATCAGGTACACCTAAAATTAGGTCAGTACCCTTATGCTGGTGCAGAGTGATTCATCATTTGTGCTGCCATTGAACTGCACTATACTTTATTATGTTTATTTTACGCATACCTGAAAATGTGGATTAGCCACACATTTAGAGATCTGTCTAAACAATGGCTCCTGGATTTTCTTGAATTGTGTTGGCTCAATGACATCCAGAATCTCCTCAATTTCACCCAGGAACATCACCTAATTGAACAAAAGATGGACGTCATGAAGTGGAACATCAAGACCCGACAGCCGACAGCCACGTCATACGTGTAAATGTATCTATAGATGTGCTGAATACCTCTTTCTGACTGCAGGTTTTAGGCCAAAACTTCAGCAGCCCACGAATCACCTGCACAGATAACAAAGAATTTCTTGAGAATTTCTCTTTCATGTAAAAAAAAAAACTTATACAGTCTGTTTAAGTGGGTGGTTTATGGCACCTACTAAAAATGTCTATGCAATGTAGACAAATTTAGTTCTTGGAGGCTTGTGCTTTGAGTGGGACAAATGATAAAAATGATTAAAAAAAATACAAGTACCGGCTCTGTGAGCGTAGGATCCTTCTCCAGGAACTGAACCACACAGTAAGCCAGCTGAGGAACACAGAAGAAGAAAAAAAGAGTAAAAGTACACACTGTTCCCAAAATACTGACAGTAGAAGCCTGATAAACTGATTGAACCCTATCTGAGTGAATTTCAGTTTTTAGAGGTCAGAAGTATTTGGGGTGAAAACCTATGATAATCCTATAAATAACAATGGTGGTAATTTAAAGAAGATACAACGGAAGGCAAATATCATCAGTTAATCAGTGTATTTTCATTTCAAAGCCACTAGAAGATGCTACAGTACAGAGAATACATCATGACATTGTCCAATCCTGCAGAGACAACCAAGTTATTATTAAAAATATATAACATATTTCTGTAGTTTGTTGTATTAAAATTCTGTTAAATCAAAAGCTTGTGAATAAAATATTTTATGACACAAGCAGGCAAATGGAATTTGAGTAATATAAGGAAATAAAAGTAAAGGTTTTTGTTCTACCTGTGCATGGAAAAGAGCCAGTCCCTTAGCTGTGTGTAATGGGATCAGCACCTTCATCAAAAACTGCTTGTGCTCTGCCTTCAGAGGCAAAGCAAACCCATTTATGATACTGTAAAAAAGAGAAACAACAGGACAAAGTCATAAGCAAAAACCAAATAGTCAAAGGTCAGAGTGGGCATAACTCCGAAAAATGATTTCCTGAAGAGGAAAAGAGGTATGGAAAGAATTTAGTGCAATGAAAGCATCAAAACGCCTGAGGGGCCATTTAGTTTACAACTGCAACAGAGACAGTCCACACCACTGGACACAACAGTTTAAAAACCTTACACTCATCTACAGCCAAGCTGTGGCTTAATAAAGGCTCCAAGACACTGATGCTCTGAGAAACCGAGACAGCTGATTAAATCCTATAGTTTGCCAAATGCCAGGGACTGAACAAAGTACAATACAACTTAAATATTTTTTATCAACTCATAATCAGCTGCAGCATTACAAAGAAGTACTGATGTTTTATTCAAACGTAAAAATAATGAATGGTGAGCAGGAGGGACAAAGTATTTTAGAAATGACTGTTGCAATGTTATGTCAACATTGCAAATGAAACTTTGTCATTATGGGTTCATTTGTTGATTGTTCCCATGATAAATCCCTTTATAGAATGTCATTAAATACTGATAAATGCTTATTATTTTTTCTAAGACATGCTGAAAAGTTGAGTGTACAGTGATTGAGCTGAAAAAGTAACTGAAATGACTGAACTACATGCAGTAGTTGTTTGATAAATCAACTAATCTTTGAAGCTCTGTTCGATGACCAACTTTATGTCGCCTGACCGTAAGTTGTGAACTCACCTTCCCAGGATTTCTAACAGTTCTGCAACTCCATTGAAGTGGTCAGTTTCATAGATAAACCTGCAACAACAACAACAACAAACAAAAACAAAGACTGATGACAGAAATTATGAAACACATCACAAGAGCACATAGATCAGGACAATTGATTCTGGCTGTTCACAATGCTGCTATTAAATATTGGCACAGTGATTCGAGAGCTACGCTTAAATAATAAAATGTAAAAAATTCACTGGGGTCCAATAATTATACACATGACCACACAACTCTAACATAGTGCTTGATCCCATAAAAATCTAGCAGCCTGCATGCATTTGACACATTATGTGCCACATGTTTGAGGTGAAAAGACTAAAATAGAAGTCTTATTTACACAGTTTAGTAAGAAATTAGACATATTTAGCTGGAAGCTAAAAGACTTTGCTGCTCCTCTTATGTGAGTTAATGATCTGTACATAATGCATCTCCTCTGTTTGGTAACCAATTTCCATCTCTCTGAGCAACCACAGTATGTACAGACAGTGCATGACAACTGTGGCACTATTTTTAGCTTCAGTGGCAGATGGTCAAAGTGGGTGCACCCATTTTGCCACCTTGCCTGTTGGAAATGACATCAAGTGTCCCCTGTTTCAATCATCTGAAGCCCATTGTTACGCAGCAACAGGAGCCATAAAAAAAAAACATAAAACAATAACTGCTCTTATTTTTTTTCCTCTCTGTTCAAAAGATGTGGGATGAATCTATGAATCTCATAATTAGGACTAAGAACTCAAGATTAATTAAGGTATTTGTTGTAATATTATCCAAACCTTTTTAAGCCACAAATGGCAGAAATAATTTTTTGGCAAATTGAACTCTTGTACAGGAACTGATTTTAATCCATGGTTCCTCTGGTTGACTGGTTGATCTACTTCTTGAGTTCCCTGGGAAACTTTCTACAGTGGAGAGGCTGTGTAATATTACTATACATTAATGACCACAGGGCACTTGTCAACACTCAGAACAACTAGCTAATTACAGGTACAAATAATTTAAAATAAACAATTGTTGGATCTAGAGACTTCACTGAAACAAGCAGGCCACAGACGATTGTAACTATCTGACACAAAACCCACTGAGCGATTTGTTTTCCTATTTTTATAGTCTTGACTAAAATATGTAGATATCACACAGAATTATTCTGCACATACAGCAGTCCTAGCCTGTTAATTGTATTATAATGTAGTTATTTTAAGACACATTTTTAATGCTGATTTCACGACCAGGTCTCTGACTTTTCTCAGATCAAATAAAGCAAGAAAATAACAGGGACAAAAGAAGAAGGACCTCTTTGACACTATGGTTTAATGGCTGCCTTTTGTTCCAACATTTCACTTACCGCAAAAAAATATTGTTGATCTGCTTCCTTATGAAGGCTCGCAACCCTAGAAACTTTCCATAAATCCGATGCAGGATTGTCTTAAGGAAGTCCCTCTCCCTCGGGTCCTCGCTGTCGAACAGCTCCAGCAGCTGCGACAACAAGACAGTGAAAAAGACAAAGACACACTACGTTCTCAGTTCTGATTAATTTCAAAAGGGTTTTCACTTAAACGCTAATTAAGGTGCACTTGTCTTTGTTCTGTATGGCTCATTGTGTTTCTGACTACAATGTGTTTCTTTCTACTTTTAGGAAGATGGGACAATTTTTTTCCACCTTGTGACATCCTGTGCTGATTAATTAATGCAAAGCAGAGGAAGGTGTGATCAATCACCTGCTGAGCTGAAGGCAGACTCTGACAGAACACATCTTGTTACCAACATAATAACTTGATTATTCATTAAATATCTAGCCTTTGCTGTGTGATGTGGTGCAGTTTCTCTTTTTCCCTGTAGCTTTATAAGCTGAATATCATATTTCACAAAATGCAATAATTTCTTCTGACATTACTCCCAGCACTCTCTGGTTTAGGCAAGGCGGGGGGTGTCACCATTATAAAAAGCTGTGGGAAACTCATACATAATGTGACGTAATATTCTCTGTATCATCAGGACCAACAGTGAAAGGACTAGGCCACAATGATCTCCATACTAGAGAGCCTCCTCTTCTTAATAATTTTTGTCACTTTGAAGCAGAACCCACTTTTGTACTACATTTTGTAGTGTACAGTGTCTCTTTATGCTCTACAATATGAGCAGATTATGAACCTGTGGGATAAAAGAGCTATTTGGTATAACATATGATGAGTCATTATTACAATATTGTTCAGGGCAACCAAGCAAGTGCCACTGAGTTCAAAGGGAATGTTTTCAGGCTGCGATCAGCTTCAGAGTTTGGTACTTATCTTATACCAACATGCCGTGAGCATCGCTGTGACAGAGCTGACAGTCTATTTTTAAACCTGCATATATCCAGGGAAAGGGCTTCATCATGCACACATGTTCCCCTACTGCAGTTTGCTGATTCATATTGATTCAGCTACAGTACACCTGTTAAAGCCTGGGAGTTAAATGGAGCAAATGGTTTTTACTGCGTTGCAAATGAGCAGCTCTCTTGTGGCAACTGGAGCTTTGTTAAAAGGTTTAGTCTTTAAAATGAAGGAGAGTGTTTTTCGATTGCGATTCAGATGTTCTAAGATAAGCAGAACAAGTATAGGGGTGACAAGCCCTAACTCTCTACCACAACCTTTAATAGCCAGTGATCCACTAGATGACAACCGTATGTTTTTCCATTACCCTTTAATCATTTGACAGTTGCAGTTACTATAAAAAATACACATGCTGCCTCAAGAGCAACACTGTGATTCCAGGTTCTCAAATGTGCTTTTTAGAGTTTTATACCATACTAATATAAATATCTTTAAAGTTTTAAATAAACATATGATGGAGTTCTTTTCTCACACACTAAATAATTAACACATTCATTAAGCAATTAATCTACATTTAATCAGTAATGAAGACAAAGGAGAAAATAAATGTATTGAATCAAGTAAGTGAAGTGTAGAAGTAGGGAAGGAAACTGATAAGTGCAAAAGGATCCACTCATTAAAATTATCAAGGTATCTGTAAAGATAAGATTTGCATCCTTATCCTTACAGAAAAGACACGTGTTGACTTGGAAATCAATGAGGACCTATTGGGATATACAAAATGGACCTGACTTTATTATGATATGAAAGCTGCCAAATTGTAATTCAGACATGCTGTTTGTGCCAGAGGTATTGTCAATATTCAATCACAGCTGGTCACACTGGGATATGAGTAATGAGCCTGAGCAGTACATGTCCCTGAATAACCCAGTGGCAACAGTAGAAACTTTTACCTTCCGTCAAGACTAAAATGCACCAACACGAGTTCTGCCAATGTCACATTAGTGACCCTGCTGTTCATTAAAACACCTGAACATTGAACTGAAGGGGGAAAATAGAAAAATTATAACAACAATTTGAAATCTTTTTATAATGAACCATGAACTGGAAACAATCTGCAAACACAAAGTAATATATTTTATCAGTGCTCCTTGACAAAATGAGCCTAAAATACACCCTGACAACATGTTCTGCTCACATCTCCACATATGATTGTTTCTCCATGTTGAAGGCTGTTTGCAGCAGCAGCTGTACTGAGCACTGGCTGATCTGGTAGCACCAGAGCAGTGCTAGACTGCTATGTTCTCACACAACAAAACTGGTCATTAGTTTGGTCCTAAGGAACTGAGCTCAGTGATATACATACTGTACATACTGTAGATTCATTTACTGGCTCTCAGGATGCTGTTAGATAAGTATCACTGGACTCTTTCCTGCTTCCTTACATGCATCATATTTATCAGTTTAACACATCTCAAAGCTAAAATGTATGGAATGTGGTCCAAGTGACTGTACCAGAGATGTCATTGATAACAGATAATAGGTACACACCTCATAAAGTGCTGATTAAATCAAAACATCTTTCTATTCTCAGCTATGGCTATATCATGCTCAGCTAGGCTTTATGTTGATTTTACTTCACACCCATTATTATGAACTGGTTAATTTTGAGACACTGCTGATATACTAACAAAGTCATTATCAAGAAACAACAAGTTTTGCAAAACATACATTACTGTGCAAAGGTCTTAGGCCACCATTAGATTTGTTGTTTCAGTAGTGCTATTTTGACCATATATATATTTAATTCTTAGTCTCTTTATTAGAATACAACTAGAAAATGTTGTACATACAACATACTGTTGTATGTACAGTATTAAAAAAATGCTTCTTTAGGCTGAAGAGACAAATATTGAGTTGAACTCTGAATAGAGGTTTCCCAGAGTTTCTTCTTTGAGACACTGCAACATGTCCAGCAAGTATCTGACTCAGCACCCCCCCCCCCCCCTTCACTAAGCGAATCCAATAATGGCCTAAGACATCTGCACAGTACTGTATATAAGAAAAAAGCACTCACCTGCAGAACAAATTTCTGATCGATGTAGCGCTTTGCAATGCTCGGCTGGAAATCTGGATTTTCCAGAAAGCGCAGGAGAAACTCATAGACCAACTGGAAAATAAAATAGGAAAACAATACAAAAATAAATATAAAAATTTATGCTGTAATCACATTTCAAACATATGATGTAATCTAGATGGTTAGAAGATCAAACGCACTGAAGCCTCAGATTCTTACTTGAATATGAGGCCACGAAGCCTCAAGGCTGGGTTCATCCTCATCTGGGTCAAAATCAGGGTTTTCACTTGGTGGGAGAGTCCGGAAGATGTTGGTACTAATCTAGAGGGGAAAGGAAGAGTTTTATTGATTATTGAAACAGAGTTCACATCTCAGGAGAGCATTTTTGGAGACTAGTCAAGAAACTGAGATAGATACTGTCATAGATATTCACAGATAACCAACCAAGTGATCCTTTACTTAAATATGCAGAAAGATGATAGGTAAAATGATGACATTTGTGATAAAAGAAAACCTGCAGAAGTGATCTTAAGTATACACCTGTTAACAGACAGGTGTATTTAAAAAGTGTTTTTAATCACATACTTTACAACAGGTAGGACAGTGTCCTTATACAGTGACAAACCTCTCATTGTATGTGGCTCCATGCCAAACAACGTAGACAAAGTTACTGAGTACATGTGTATAGTATCTGAATCGATGTACTAAATAGGCGCTGGGTCTACACATAACCTATACATCAAGTGAATTCACTATTTTCACTGCATATTCACTTGTTAATTAGTGAATAGAGTGAAAAGCAACTTAATCTGATCTTCTTCTGATCATGTTTAATTTAAATGAATTTAAATTTAATACTGCTACCAAAACATAAAGGTTCTGGATAGAACCATTACAGATTCGGCATCTGCAGCAAACCCTTATTAAAATTCTGTGCCAAAGACAATCACTGTAGACAGGTCACTGCCACCTCTATCCCACCTTGTTATTTTTAGCAAGGGTAAATTTGAGAGTGACACACACTGCAGAGTGGAGCTGGAAAATCTGGCATTATGTGATTGGGTGCACAGTGTCATGCTGAAGTGATAAAGACAACATTAAATTACCTATTGGCAGCTGGAAAAACCAAATGACACTAATGGGAGAGGAAGGCTGCAAAAGATTTTTAGACTTGACAGTCGCCCAAAATCTGACAGGCTGAAAAACCCACAGAAAAAAAACTTTACAGGGGAGTATCATTTCAGAACTAGCTGGCAGAACTGCCAAAAAAACCCTAAGTTTGTTTTGCAAAAATGCCTTTTCTTTTCTTTTCTCTTCAATCCTTGAAAGCTTCTTGCAATCTCTCGAATACGTATTGTGACTCTAAGGGGTGTCCTGAACCTGTGCACCACTCGCCTCAACATTATAATCTTCTAGCTCTTGTCATCAATCCGTAAATCCTATTGGCCAAAACAAACCCAGTGATCTCTGCTATGCTGAGTCTGTTCTTTTAGTGTGAAAGTGCTTAGTGTTTCTAAATTATATCATAACACACACAGATTACATATACACTTCATTAGGCACACCTGCTGTGGATTTCCTTAGGACCCATTTTTCTTCTTATGTGCACTGAGTGGGTCAGGAAACTGTTACAAAACTATTTCCATTTGATGTTTACTCTCTAGTATGATGCATTTTTCACTGATATATACATTTTGGTTGCACCAACTAAAGTCACTTTATTATTTATATGGCTATTACACAGATGATAATAAATTACAACTATGAGATTAATACTGAAGACACCGCAGACATTCAGATGATCCCGGTTTCATTTTCATAAGACCATTATAGTCTGATCTTTTAGCCAAAAGGAACCGTACTGGCTGCAGTCTTGTGGCGATGCGGTCTATCCCCTTCAAGTTTGAATGATCTGTATATTCAAAGACGACCTTCATCTCACCAATGTTGTACAGAGCTGTTATTCCCCTTCGTGGGCCCTTCCTGTTATTTTAGAGAAGTCACAGTCTACACTGCAACGCAGCTGTTTTGAAGCTGAAGAAAACACCATCTGGCAATAATAATTGTACAATGTTCAAACTCGCTTACATCAAGCATCTCATCTACTGGTCAAAGAGTAAGAAAACCTGCTAACTGCCTGTCACTGGCAGAACACCTCAATACTTCAGCACAAAAAAAAACAAACTGTAAATGTAGGTCATAGGTTTGACGGAAAAGAAAACAATTATGATTTCTATCCACCGATTCATTATTTGGTGGGAAAGAGCCCAAGGTGATGTGACCAAGATGTTTGTTTTTCTAAAACTATTATCAAATAATAATTCACATTTAATGAGGACGAATCAGCAGATGTTGTTCAAACAACAAACAACCCAAATGATAAATCTATTATTAAAAATGAACAAGATAAAGTGCTGATGTGTTTCGGCTTTGAATCATATCCTGGTTACTCAGGTAATCATGGAAAAGTTTTACTTGCACTATAGTAATAATCGTATCCCTCCTTTTAGTAACAGACGATGCTGCTTTGTGAATTTTTTTTTATTTTAAACTTTGAGATGATTATACATAATAAGTAATGATTATTACTTAGGTCATAGGTGGTGAGGAACTATTGCCTCACAGCAAAAAGGAAGGCTCCTTTCTGCGTGGAGTTTGCTAGTTCTACCAGTCAGTGGGTTTCCTCCCACCATCCAAACCCATGCAGGTTAATTAGGTTAATTAGTGACTCTCAATTTTCACTGGTGTGAATTGTTGTCTATTTCTATATGTAAGCCCTGTAATTGACTTGTGACTCGGGTGTACCCAGTCCCTCGCCCAGTGACAGCTGACATAGACTCCTGCACTGCTCCGTCAACCTTTAGGAAGACGTTCAGGGTAATGGATGGATGAATAGTGTATGGTGGAGACATACAGAAATTCATTATATTAAGACCTGTATAACACTTTTGCCACCTGATTTACATAACTGACATTAAAACATTATCTACCAGGTAAAATCAGGTTTCTCTAATCTGTACCCTGAATATAGTAACCAGTTTCTCATTTGCATTACAGCTAAGAAACTTTACATTTCCTTTCCTTTAGATATAATACAGTCACAATTAAAGCTGTTGCACGGATGCATCTCAAATCCTCTGGGGAGACTGGACACACTCCTGAATCGCAGTAATGATTTTAATTCATCATCTGCAGAGTATGCAGGTGCTCATAATGAGGCAGATGAATCCATGAGCTCTCTGTGGCGTATTAATTTGTTTTGCCTGGTGTGAGGCACATCCTTGGCTGGGGTGGAGTCAGATGATGTAGATCAGAGGGTGGACTGTCAGGTGGGACACTGCACCTCAGCGTGATGCCCATTTTGACAGAGGGGTGCTCTGTGACTTCACAAAGTCAAGCTAATGATTGAGTCAGCAGTACTAGTACACACACACACACACACACACACACACACACACACACACGCACACACACACACGCACACACACACACACACACACACA
>JAUYWH010000016.1:12604082-12633810 GCA_034779795.1 Ctenopoma multispine | reverse complement strand
ACACACACACACACACACACACACACACACACACACACACACACACACACACACACACACAGACACAGACACACACAACCACATATTGCCTGATAATAACAGTAAGGTGCAAGCACTGAGTGTATTAATTTGTTTTGTTTGTAGTCTTTCGCCTACAGTCTTTGACTTATACCGTCTACATAGCATAATGTGTTTCATAACTCACAACACAAGCATTTAGCATGTTTTTTAAATTTCTGCAGACACTTCACAATATTGAAAAAATAACTACAGTTGGACAAAACAATCAATCTGAAAATATTGTGGGAGGATGACAAACACAGGAGGCATGTGAGAAATTTCATGAAGGGGAGAAAAAAAAAAGGACAAGATTTGTGTTTGTGTGTGTGAAAGTAATGTAGGAGGATTGTAAAAGGCCTGTTCCTAAGTGACAGTACTGTAAGTGAAATCACTGTAGGGTTTCTGACGACATAGAAGGATAAGCTCTGTGTGGAGTCAGTCTGAGGGTGACAGTAGTAGCAACCAACACCTAGCAACACACAGGATGAGAGAGATATAGAAAAGAGGGAAAAGGAGGGCGAGATACAGAAGAATTACAAGCTTTTGAGTTTGCAAGGATGACAAAGGTGAGAATTAACATGAATAAAAACATAATTATAGTTCTTTTCAGCTAATCATGCTGTCTTTTAATATTTTCTCAACACGGAAAAGGAAGATTTTAACTGTTTGAAGAAAAAAAAAAAAGATTTTCTATAATATACTGACAATGCTAATTATAGTTGGCTCCCACGATATAGATGAGAAACCTAGTTATTTGTACTCGTAACAACCTGATTGATCAAAGCCGTCCTCACGGCAGAAGAATAGTGGGCTGTACTTTAAAGACACCTCTCCATTATCATGTGATGTCAAGCACAGAGTATCTGTGAGAGCTATTATCAAACTGGCTTTCTCAAAGTGCAGCTGCTATTTGTCTAACCTCATTCAGGAGGCTGTCTGTGATACAGACACTTGGTTCTGAACCACAATAACTCTGAAATTTGACCTATGTCCTTCAATTATAGATAAATGATAAATGATGATAAATAAGATTAAGAAGAAAAAGCACTAACAATACAATACTAACAATGTGAAACGAAAAGTATGTATCCCAGGTACAACAAGCTACAATATGTTAAGCTGGTCATTATCTAGGACATAACTAGTTCATTGGCATATCTCTGGAAAGATATCTTTATTAGCTTTTCCTGGTTCCTTCAAAGAAAACTCAGATTAATCTACACCAAAATTTGATTACATTGCATTAACAAGCGTTTATTAGCTGTGATGAAATTATGATCCCAACATTTCGGTTCTGGATTGCCTACACACTTTTATCTGCACACTGTGCTGCTTGCTCTTTTTTTTCTCATAAAGAAAAAAAAAAAACTTTAAATGCAACAGATCAAAGCATATTTTACTCAGTGGAACACATTTCTAAATTAATTTGTACTCATTTTAAAAGCAATCACAAAATAATTGTAGAAGACATTTATTGCTTCTGGTTAGCATAATTTATTAGTATAACTGATTGATCTTTATTACACTGGGCTGCTAACATGGAAGGATTTGGTGCCGGTTTGTGTAGGTGCATATATTAGAGAGAGAGTTTATCATGCTATGTTGCAAGCCATCAATCCAGGAAAGACCTACCATGGGACAGACAGGTAAATAACATAAACAACACAGCGCATCATTATTGTGGTTACAAACTATCTTTTGTCTTGTGTTCCTTTGGGCTACTTTTGATTGTTGTATTTTTTGATATAGCTGTCTGCATGGAAAACTTTACATGTCTCCTTGTAAGCAGCTTTGGATAAAAGCGTCTGACAAATGAACTAAAGTAAAGCAAAGTAAATGCTTTAAAAACCTCACCACCTCTTGACCAAGCTAAGGCCAACAGGTGATACTTACTTAAATGTCACTGTCATTAGCTGTCATAATTATCATGATAGACTCTCCATTCAAATTATTTTACCTCTCCTAAACGTCACCAATGACAGAGTATATTGCACTTTAAACATAGATGTTGTGTCAGTTTAAGCACTGATAAAAAATACAAGTTTTGTAGACATCATCTTCATATATACTTGTGTCTACCTGTTGCCAAAGTAAACCTGGCTTACATTACAATTTTGGGTACAAAACATTATTCTGCTATTTGTTTAAAACTGTCACTATATTATCTAAATGTTGAGCATTAAATAATCCAGAAAAATTAGTTTAGCTCATGACAGCTGCATAAAACAGCTGAATTTTTGTGACAGCTGGTTTTCATATGACTGTGCTCCTAACTGATATGAGTAGATCAGTGGAAGCAGGTGCTAAATTCACATTTAATAAAAATCTTGATAATCAGAATTATTTGCCATTTTTGCTCGAAATTCAAGTGTTTAAGTTAGAAGCACTAAAACAACATATGCTACCTCCAAAGCTATGAAACTATGTATTGTACAGCGCTTTTGTGTGAATTTCATTTTTGTTGTTGAATTTTTTTTTGTTATTTCCACTGGCTGGTTGGACCCTTGCTTTGAAGAGTTTACATGTTTTCCCCTGCCTCAGGTTGCTCTGGTTTCCTCCCACAATTAGGCTAACCGAGAACTAAAATGCCTGTGAATGTGAGCTTGAATAGCTTGGTTGTCTGTCTCAATGTGTGCCTCTCGACAGACTGCTCTATGATGTGCTCTTGCCTGTAACCCTTTATAGGTTAAACGGTTAAAAGTTAATGGATGACTAATATTTAGATTAGTCTTAAAGAACCTTGAAGATTACAATAAGTCAAACTGAAAGTGCTTTTCTACCACTAAGTAAATTTTAAGACATCTTCAGATCTTTTAAATGCCAAACAGAATGTAATTTAATACACTTTTCATTCATAAAGAGGCACATTTTTCAAAATATAATGCCTTTTAAGATTTTTAAAAATCTTTAAATAACCTGTAAATCCTAAATCAACTGTTGCAACGTAAATTACTGCCTACAGTCCATTAGTAATCTGAAGACTCAGCGGTGAATGTGCTCATTTGTATCCATCATGATAATCTGCAGTGTATGGTGAATCACTGCAGCACTGACTATAGCACTGACTGCTGTGATCTAAATGTTGCACATGAGTCATTATTGTACTGTAGGAGGAAACTAGGCTGCTCAGGGCAGCTGCTATGAACACAGATCTATACACCTTTAAGTGAAGATTCTTTGCAGAAGGTTGAGATGGTTGTCAGACACACATTGCCTTTTCTAGTAACTATATTCATGGATAAACCTACCATAATATATAATACATTAATACAATACACTACATAATCTAAATACTCTATTGTCATCAGCACATGCAATTCTTCACCAAGTGACTTTCTGTGTAATACTTGTACACACTGATTGCTAAATATGCTTATTTATCTAATAAATGATGACAGAACTATGACACCAATCAAAACAAACACAGACAACGACAACATGCATAAACACTTACACATTTAGAGTTACATTTGCTGTCATGAAAATAATGACTCTTGCTTCTTAAATATACCAGATCTACAAAAAATGCCCCATATAAAGGGCTGTTTCTTAAGAATGTAGAAACAGAACTGAGAGAAGAGACCAAAATAGACAGTTGCTCTAGCAATAGTAGTGTGCATGGGTTTTGAAAAACAGCTACAAGACATCTTGTGTGACAGACACTGGCAATGGCTTAGTGAAAATTGTCTAGGTTTTTTAAATGAGATTCATTGTACACTATGAAAGGGTTGTGTGATGAGCTTACTGCAGTGAACCTCAAACCTCTGGCAAACATCAACGTTAGCAGTATTTTTCCTTGTATTGTGACTAGGATTATTTAAAAAAAAACTAATGAAAGGTGTCCTCAAACAAGCTTTCAACACTAGCTACCACTACAAAACATAAAAAGCAGCAAAATCAATCTCTTTCAAAATTGAACACACTTTGGAGAAACATAAATACAGTTTAATGAAGTATGCTCCACATGTATTGTATTTAATAGACAGTCAATAGATGTTGTGGGTAAAATAAGGAGGCAGGCAGACAGAGAAGTTTAAATAACAGAACCAACACTGGGATCTTCCTGTGTCGGTGCTGTGGATTTGGCGCTCACAAGGACAATGTATGGTAACAGGTGGAATAGAGATGGAAGCATGTTCCTCATGTGCTGCTGACATGACATACCCTGTCTAGACAGATAATTAGCCTCCATTTTTTAATCCTGCAGTAGTGCACAGGATGTTGCACCATGAAATGTAGGGGACACGTGTATGCTGTTCATTAATAGTACATAAGTTAACACCTAATGAAGGGCTGTATGGTATTTGGGTTCAGTCTATTATAACTATAACTAAACACGGGAATTAGAGACACCAATTTTTTGTCAACATTATGTGTATATCCTCACCATATTAGTAATCTCTGGGTATGCAGACTCCACCAGCACTCCTCTGTTGGTAGAAACATAGTCCACAAGCTCATTCAGAGTGGCCCTCTTGATCTCTTTGCTCTTCAGGTCTATCACAGAATCCAGGAAGTCAAAGATTACGCAGCACTGCTGTAGTTTCTGGGTGAACAGTTCCTGCTGCTCTGTGGAGGGGGCATCTAGAAGCACAGAAAAAGATTCACCGCTTACTGTATATACACTAGAAAGCACAATGTAAGGCTCTATGGAATTGCTGATTGCAATTGTTCACCTATAAAACTCAGATAAAAAAACAAAAAAACAACAACAAACAAACACCCACCAAATAACTAGTTTACTGCACATCCAACTAAACTGCAAGACAAACCGGCAGATAGACACAATACAACAATGCATTTTGGCACACAGAGGGAGCCTAGACATCGCAGTTTTGATTATAAAGCCTTTTATGGATTATAAGGTGAGTGTGTTCAGTTATTAGAGCTGTCAAACTTGACCTCAGATAAGCTATAAACAGCTTTTGGCAGCTGCCCAGAAATGCAGTGACACACTGTACAGCGATGTTCTGTTCCAACACAGCAGCAGCTCATCGCTGGACTCTTTCTGTAATGGGAGCAGGCGTAACATGCATGTGATATGAAATACATAGATGTAAAGCACAGTTGTTTGTGGACACTCTACTGCTACAGTGTTTTTAGGAAGAGAAGAACAGGCAGTGTGGCGAGTGTCAAGTCACAGTTTCTCATTAAGCAATATGAAGTTAAACTTCAAGGCATTACCCCATACCATGGTGGGGCTGAGGACATTGCATAGGCAGGAACAGACAGAAAACTCACAATAAGTTTCGCACCTAGTGAAAATGTTCCAGCGGTGTTGACAGCTGGTGAAGTACTTACGCAACTGAACTCTACAGGTCAGACCTCTGACTCAAGCTCTGAGTGAACTCTATATCTGTGTGTAACTACAGCAGACTGACTTGTTACCCCACTACTAATGCCAATTTTCCCAAGTATCAAATCTCTGAAATGGCAGACTGAACCAGAGTGGAACCAGAGATGAAAAGGACCATGATGTTCCTGCAGCCTTAATGTTGCTTTTGTTTACATGACACATGAATAGTTGACATTTCTGTCCTGTAAGTGGTATGTGGAAGACATGTCCAGGGCTGTCCTCACTTTGGGCAGACATGCTGAATTTAAACCTTCACCGTTTTCTAAGCAGTGAAAACCACCTGTTAAACCCTTTAAGACAGAGCAATGTCACAGTCTGCCTGCGCCTCTCTCTTAAATGTACAGTAAAGGTGGAACTTTAGTCAGCAGTCTGTTAACTTTAACACTGCCTTTTTACTTTACTGTGTCAAAAAGGAATGATTCTGTTCCTGTACATGTTAAACAAATAACATATGAACTTTTAGGAGCTTCAAATTGACCATAAAGACATGACGGTGAAATTGAGCTTTACCTGAAATTCCCATCATGCTACGTGCTACAATGCCAATTAGGTAATGTAAGATACATCATGCTGCTCTCCACGTTGAATACAAACCACAGAACTGCAACTGATAGAATAACACAATACTAACAATACTGCTGTAAAGGCAGCTTATGGAGAAATGTTATTTATTTATCTGCTTTTGTCATATTAGACACCCCTATAAGAAAAAAACAGATTTATTTCTTTACAGGGAATTGTATTTATCCCTTCTCAAGAGGAGTAATGGCTGAGCCTGTTAGAGACAGCCTGACATGTAGATGCTTTTCCTAACGTGAAGCTATTTTTGCCTTTCAGATACAGATGCATTAGTGCACATATTCCTCAGGGTACTTGGCAAAAAAGGAAAATATTTCCATTAGGACTATGAAGCTGTGTGTGAAAACAAAGTGAGGAAGAAAGCACTGAGAGATCAGAAAGAAATTCTGAATTAATCAATCTGCCAACCAGCTACATAGATAGAGGTTCACAGTAATAAATGGTCATCTGCAAGACTATAACAAGACAAGTCCTGGATTATAGGTTTTAGCAGACAAAAGAAACTTTCTGAATATATTAAATATAATAGGATGACCTCGAACAACATACAAAAGAATAATAATTCCTCCCCAACATGGCAAGTAAGCACAATCACTGTTATCCACACCATACTCTACTAGTCAAGAAGTTCAAGAAGTTACTATTACTAGAAAATGATACAAGAACAATCCTAAAATACACCGAAGCTTGTTCTGTTAAAAATTCCTGATTAAAGAAACACAGTAGAAACTCATCTGTTCTGCATTTAGAAAATCCAGACTAAATGTTGCACAAGCTTTTCAGTCTTTTCAGATATTTGCTGAGTTTCATTTATTGTTCGTCATATTTTTCTGCATACTGTAAACTGGTAAATACCACTTTGGTTTATCACTATGAGTCATTAGGTTGGGATCTGTTAAGTACCATACTTGCAGAACAAAGCATATTTAGCAGACTGTACAATGTTGTTTTGTTGTGAGTGTACATCCAGAGAAAATGCTGAAATTAAAGTCTTGAACAAATTATGCTTATGTTGAAAATATGAAGAAATAATTTTTGTTTAAAATAAATGATATACATTTGCAACATATTTACAGTAACATTTGTGTACATACACAATTGTGTACAATAGATAAAAACCTATACAATATTCACTTGTCTTAATCGTATGCTGAAGTATGTAAACCTTGCAAAAATGAAAACTGGTTTAATAAAATTACATAAAAAGTGGACAAATTAAACAGACATGCGGCGTTAAATTCTGGAGCACCAGCTGACAATTCACATTAGGGGATGACACTAAAAGCTCATGTGTACTACAGTATGTTTGCCAAGGCTCCAGTATTGTAGTCCTGCCTATTACACAGCTATGTATTACAATAAAACCGCAGGAATGTTTGTGCACAGAACTGCAGTTCATTGTATTGTGGAACACATTTAGAAAATGTATAATTCAAATCATATGTTTATATTTTGAATCTATTTTATGATCCCACTTTCTAGTATAATTGACTGTAAGGCAAAAGGGTTTCTAGCAATTCCGAGTGGTTTCTAGCAACATAAACTGTTAAGACCATAAAAACACATTTTAGTACAAAAACAGGAAATATAATCTCAGCTGTACAACCACAGCAATGCAAAGAAGGTTAAAAGAAAAACGTCACGATTGTTCAAATAATCACATACAGACAAAGGAAAAAAAAAAAAAATTGAAAAATAACTCACAAACTCATACATGAGATAGAGGAGTTACTGGATCCTTAATAAGTACAGAAATGATATTAATCAAATGCTATGACCTTCACTGTAACTAAATCTTAAGTTAGTTGAGCACTTATTAAAATATAAAAGGACAGAATATCTATTGGAAAAAAGAAGTTCATCTCAACAGTTCATGACACTGAAGCTGTTCTGTGACGTCACAATGTATCAACACCTGTCTAAGACACTTTTATTTAAAAAGTATTAATTTATAAAACCATACCATTATGTCACGACATAATGATGAAATAAAAGAGTGTCTTAAGATTCTTTTGGAAATGTATTCAAATTTAAATACAGATATATACATACAGTACAGATACAGACACTATGAGATTTGTGCATATCATGTTGAGCCATTTTGAGATGTGCATGCAGACAGGAATTGCAAATAGATAAGTACTGCACAAACTGACAGTGAGAGGAGCTGAAGTTGAAATATTATGCATTAAATTGCAAAAATTACAGTGAGTGATGGATTGAAAATGTGAATATTACACAAGGGAGACATCCCTCCAAGCAGAGAGTGCATAATTTTGTGCCTTCAGGGATCACAATCACATGCTCTTCTTAATATACACAGAGTGGTTTTCTAACTGGTGTATGAGAAGTCTTGGACCTAGACTGTCTTTTTGGTGCTCATGGGCCTACATGGTCCTACTAAGTACTACACAACCTGGACTTCTCCTAAACAACTGAACCCACAGCTTTACATGCATCCTAGCAAGTCACAAATTGTGAGGATGAGAGATGAGAAATACATGAACACAGGTTAGGATTGCTAACTGCTACGTTTTGCCATTTAATTTACTATGCTATTGAGCATTCAGTTTATCAAATTGTAGCACGAGGTGACACTGTTCCTCTGAAAATACGTTTTTTTGACAGTGTGCTAGTGTTTTCAAGGCCCATGAGTGCATGTATCATGCCAGAGCAAAAATAAGGCCATGAAATCTCAGAAGACTTCTGAAGTATGCATGGACTTGAAGGAAAGCATGAAAAATGTGCTTTATGTTCTCAGGATAAATCAATGCAAAATGAAAGAGATTTTGAGATGTTTTACCAAGAGCTGACTATTAGCCAAAATTTGTACTAATTAGGAAGTTGTCTTTTTATGCTAAAACTACAGTCAATTAAAACTGGCACAAGCAGAGTTTCAGATTTATAACTAAAATACTACTATTCCAGCTGTCCAGAAATATACCATTATAACGGCAGATACGCTTCTCAGCCTACAATATATTTAAAATACGTCTACATTACCACTGCTGAAATGTGTGTTGCATGTGAATAAAATGCAGCACAACATAAGAGAACAGTATCCGAAGATAACTGCAGTTATGCAACCATTTTCCATTTTACCATCCCATGTTTCACTGCCCCACTGGCTGATGTGCTGTTCCCTGGATGAATGATGTTCTGCTTTCAACTGTAACAGAGGGCAACAGTCATAGAAAAAAGAAAAGCATCGCTCACGGGTTATGTTTTTTAATACAATGAGCAGGAAGCATAAATTTAAGGTTTGAGGATAAATTCATAAATAAAATGCTTAAGGTTGTTATTAATAACTCGTTAATGCATTATAATGTACAAAATGATTTATTTTTTTCAGCAAAGTGCTTGACCTCTATTTGCATTTAGTTTACCACTGTTTTGTAGCAACAGCACTCAGCATCTCTTTTCAAACTAGCACGTGGTTGAACAGAAAGAAACCACTGCCTAAGTGTGCAGGGAATATATCAAATCTCAGTATTACAATTGTATTAAATTTTTTACAGAGGTTCATCTCACTTTTTAGCAAGTTTCCCACCCCAAAGTTTTAATGCCCATGGCTCAACTAAGTACACACTTGTAGTGTGAACATGAAAAAATAATTAGTTTAGAATTTTGGTGTCAACATTTCAGAGAAGTGCAGCCAAGCAAAAATACAACAAAACAAATGAGGGAAAGAATGCAGGTCTGATGACCTCTGAACAGTGACAGATTATTCCTGCAGTTTCTGCCTGGGACACAAAGTTTAAGAGTTTAGCTAGATTAACACATTCAGATGTTATTACATTAAAACTAACTAACACTTTTTATCTGCCTCAATGCCCAAATGAGTTGCTAGACTAGAGTTGGTAGATTTAAAAGTGTAGCCGTTTTGCTTTACAAAAATGAATACACCAATTTAACTGAGGTAAAACTACCTCTCTAAACAAATCTAAAAAACTAACTTGCATATTATAGCTGGTTTGAAAAAAAAAGTTAAACATTTCAAGGTACTGAATGGACATGTTAAGGTAGAGAATTGTTAGGGTCTAAATATTCAGCAAATATTTGTGCTGTATGCTGACTTAAAGCAAGATCTGTCTGAGAGGCTGAATTCAAAAAAGAAGTCGGCCCTTAACTTCACATAATGTACCTCTTTTAACGTTACAAAAAGATTTAGTCTTCCTGAGAAACATAACTCTAATTAAATATGATGTTGAAGGACATGTGGAGTGCCTCAACATGTGCAGAATATGATTGGTGAGTTGTAACAAAACAGCAGTGACAGTCTACTGTAGGCTAAATGTGGCTGTTAATGCATGACAGAAGTGATGCCACAAAGGTCACACTGCAGTTGCTGAACTGGTTGGTTAAGATGGTGTGTGTTCAATTTGATTTAGAATCATCTCCACTTTTTTTAGACTTCATATTAAAATGATGGTGACACACATGGGCACAACAGCAACCAAAAAGGCTTAAAGAATGTGCTCAACGTGTAACACTACAAACTGTAAATGTCAGAGAAGTAAAAAAAATATTCCAAACAAACATTATTAGACACAGTATAATATTTTGTGTTTGTGGATATAAATGTAGGCAACATAGTTGCTTTGTTTCAGAATATTTGAAATAAAGTAATTTAGCCATTTAGATTTTAAAGTTGGTTTTAAATAAAAATAGAATTGAAGCTGTTAAACTATGTATCTGCCACACAGTTTAACAATTATCATTTATTCACTTCACGTATATTAACATAACCCAGTTAGTCAGTTGTAAAACAATAAAACAAAATTAGAAACACAGCAGTTCTGCAACTATTTCAAGTGTGATCCTTACACTAATATTTTTCCTAACCTGACATTCTGCATAACACTTTGTTAACCTTGTCTTTAGGCTTGCTAGAGGGTTGTGCATGTGTTTGTGAGTGTGTTTCTTAGACACCATATAGGCAACATGTGGTTTTGGTCTGTCCTCAAACACTAGACCACAAAAGAACTGCTGATTCAGAACTACATATGAGAAAAAAAAAAAACACAACCAAAACAACAACAACAACGTGTGCACACTAGTGAAAACATGCTATAATAATAATAATATCATCTGTTCTCCTCTACTGGGCGTTAAAGTCCAGTTAAAGTCCTGAAAGTGAAATCAAAGAGTACAGTAATAGACATGGAAAAGCAATCGGGACTAAAACTGCTGAAGCTGTGGCCACAGGTTTGTTTACCTGACTGGGATCTTCACTAGGGATGTTCAAGTGTAATGTCCATGATATATTGTGATAATTCCTCCACATGATAAAAAAACTGTCTATCATGATAATGACAATATAGCTGCACGATGGGTTTTCATATACACCATAACATGTGCACGTTGCCTGAGCCTACAAACACGAAAGTCACAGTCAGAAGACTGATCCTTCAATGGATTGATAAGCTAAGTAACAGGAAAATAATAACAAATTTACAGCAACAACTGCTCATTGCCGTTTTCAATAGGAAGACTTTCTGTTTCTTACTCTTATATTTCACAGCAAACTGCTGGTCGAATGAAACTAAATGTGAAGATTTCACACTGAAATCTTTTCTGACAGTTTATGGATAATACAATTAATTAAGAGAGAAATCTGCAAAGAAATAGTAGAAATCATTAATTGTTAGTAGGCATTAAGATATTGTTTCCCAGTTTTATTTCCAGTGATTATTTGTAATTAAAAATGTATGAATTAGGAGCAGGCCTTCACAATCACATCAGTTAAAGCAATATCCAATTATTCAGTTTTTGGAGTTTTTATAAGCCCACTCTAAACCAGTATCCAATGTTAATTTAACAACGGGCACATAAAACAACAACTACAAAGGCAGATCTCTCTTCTCTGTTCAGGGATGTTCCAAACATTGAAGAGAAAATAATGCTTTGAAAGGAATCAAACTCTTTAGGGGGTTTTGTTCTGTTTTAGATTTTATGTTATACGATGAGCAGTAATCCAGCCTGGCGCAGATATACTACTAGTTCTGTTTCACTCACATTACCTCTATGGGTTACTATGAAACTTGAGCATGTGCTACACTTCCTGAGAAAGATAAATGTCTCACGATCTGGCTAAGAGAGGTCAGGGCTGTGCATAGAAAAAGGATGAACAACACTGGTGGGCCAGTTGCTCAGCACATTACTATTTCGGTCTCGGCTAATAGATTTCAAAAAGTTAAGGTCCAACTTTATTTTATTGGCTCATCAATCTGAAATGGTCCCATATGAACAGGTTCACAGTGTTCCTCTCACAAAACTTAAACAACATTTAAAGGCAATGATGATCAGTCACAACGTGGGTGGAAAGCAGGTGCTGGAAAGAGTGAAATGTCACATAAAGTGCAACATCAGTTTAACTGCACAGGCGAAGATATGCACGATCAAACAAATCAGAAACCTCCTAAGTCTAATGAATGTTGCAGAAAGTTGTTTTTCCTCTGACGCATGTGGCTCCAAAAAAGTACAATTTCATAAATGTGCACAACACAGAGTGTAAAACCAAGATTTTGAGCTCTCCAGTGAAGTACTGGACATGCTAATGGGGCCATTCATACTTTACCACTACATACACACAGGAGTTTATCATGTCAAGTCAAGTTTGTATACTTGGTCTTACCTCAAACCACCTCCTTTACTTTCTCAATTACACACACTGAATAGATACCTGCCAGGACACGTCTATGAAAAGAGTCATACCTTAAATTGTTTGTGAATGTTTTTTTGTTTGTTTTCAGGACTTTACTGTATTCAAAGATCTACTGTTCTTCTTGTGTGTTTCTGACACTTAAGTAATAAACTTTAAGAGATTTCTCTTAAAGGAGTCAGTCCTCTGGTAAGACTTTTTATTCATATTGTCATTGTAGTTCAGGAGCTACAGCCATTTTAATTTCTCATTTCAGGCATATAGACTGAATTAAGAGTGCAGTGGATGAGGTTAAAATCACATATTCAATTTATGAAAGGAAAATTATATATTGTGGTATATGTATTTTAATAGCACCCAGCTCTACTTGCAGTCAGTCATTATGGGAACACAGAATCACTTAAATCATGTCTTTAGTCAGCAGACAGCCAGAGCCAAATAAAACTGAGGCAGCAGTTTTGTACAGAATGGTGAAAGGAAATTGTGAACTGCCTGAGGCCACAATTATGCCACTGGCAGCATCAGAAAAAGGCACAAACACCATCACAGTCCAACACAAAAGATTCAGCCTTTGTTTCCTAGAAAATTATGCATTGATCTACTGGCAGACACGATGGAAACACTTATCAATCAATAGAGTGGGCGTGTATTTCATGACCAAATGAGCAACTGTTAAAAGATGCTAAGTAAAAAATAGTTAAATCTCAGGTACCTAATCATTAATGTCAGCCACAAGGATTTGTGACACAATCCAATAAATACCGTATACACCGTTGATGCTTGATGCCCCGTTTGCTGGGTCTGAAAACCTTGAGTTTAGAAATAAAAACAAAAGACCGGTGTGCTGAGTTAGAAAAAAAGACCTCAAGATTTCTGCTTTTGGCTACTTTTGCTACTAGTGGCGACCACACCCAAAGCTGCTTGTGGGGCAACTGCATTGTGGGTAATGTAGGCAACCTTGTGGGGGACTAAAGGAGGAAATATCTCAATATCTCAATATTTTTACCTCTCACACATAAAATGACAGGTAATTAGATACAAAATAATCAAAATAGATATTATTCATGAAAATAATCACTAGCAGCACGTTGAAGGGTGAGTCACAATATAATAGAGGTAAAATGCTAAGAAGTAAAAAATGCAGAGAGGACAGCTACAATAGTTCTCAATAAACAGATTCATAGAAATGAACATAACTAAAGCAAAAAAAAAATGTGAAAAAGATGCACAACAGAACAGCCACCCTTGACTTCTGTGTGGGAGCAAGTCATGGAAATTCAAATCAATACCCTTTTCGACCGACGCTGTGACTGTACTGTATTTAGACTATACCACCACACCACGTAAATGTAAGCTTTGGTCTAGTAAAAAATCATGGCTCTCAGATTAAAATTCCACTCCAGTGACAGAAATACCAGCCTAAATGAAGCAGTCTTTATTTGGAAAATAAAACATATCCCTGGCTTGGTCTCAAGGCTTCTGGTTGTCATGACAACAATGTTGGTCTCGGAATGACTCATCCTTTCAGTGTCTATCACACAACATGAGCTAGAAACGCTCCAGCCTCTCCACTGCAGGAGGGAAGAAGCATCTTTGCAAGCTACTATTTTTTAGGACCTGAACCACATTGGCCGCAGAGATTTCCTTCTTACTGTTGTTACTCTAGAAACCAGGAATAGAGCTGATAAACCAAACAATGTAACTCAGTTTATGTGTGCCAGCTAAGCATGCAGTCTTATTTAGGAACCCATGTTGAAATGCTTGGTTTACACTAAAAAGAAGTGCTATTGTTCAATGTTGACATTGTGCTCCTATCAGTTTTTGCTTTTTAGGTTGACTGGGTAAACAGACTCAAAAACTGTGTTATCAGCCAATAGCACAGTAACACCACAGTTTTCTTACAATTACTGCACTTTTGCTCAAAGATGGTTTGAGTTGCAACAGGTGACCAGGATATTCTGCTTCACTGTAATAATATGGATACTTACTTACATATAAACGTTTTCAATACATTTACAGCTTAACATACATAAAGTATGGGCAGCTATGCCTTTGCATGTGGCCTACATGTAACCATGGACTTATGTATTATATATTGTACATGAATCTTGAGTCATACAACAGCGTGATACTAGACGACAGGTGGCAGTTCTGTCAACTTATACCGTCATATAATATTTTTGAGTATAGATTGTGTATAGCTGGCTAACCACAGAACTGAATCGCAATATGAAATTCAGCACAGAATAATGTCTTAATTCTACTTTAATGACTCCACTAATATAAGATGATATATATCATGTGAAGAAAGAAAAAAATTGTTTGAAACATCTAACATCAACTTTCACAGGTAAGAGAGTGAACATGAAACAGAACATGTTAATTCCACACAGGAGAAGGCTCTGCCAAGCCAAGTCAAAACAAGGTTCTCAGTCAAAAAAGGGTCTGCTCCTGTCAAATGGATGTGCTTTGGATATTACATGTATGACACAGACCACAAAACCATACTTATTAAATTATGGCGCAGAATGGTCCCTACAACAGGCTCAAGATACCACTGACCTCTCTTTGCACAAACAATTTATGGATGAGAGCCACAAATGCCCAGAGTGCTTAAAACAAACCGCACACTTATTCCACCTTTACATGGGTTCAAATAGACAGAAATGGGATCAAACTCATTAGTCCACCAGAGCACAATGAGGTGACACAGAATACATGCTGGGAAAACATTAATACATTCTGTTCCCTTCCTTCTGACTTTAAAGTGGTCAATTTAACTTGTTTCGTGAAGTTTGTGGTTAAGCTGTATTGGTTGTATTTCCAAGCTAGCAGTAACTCACAGCCACTACTGTAGCTGTCCACAATCACATGATTGATAGATCAATGTACCCAACAGTGCTGGCAGTAGTGGTTCCAAAAATGCTGATTGGTCAAAAGTTACAAAACTTCCACTTACAAAATCTGAACACATCATAAAAGTGTCACAAACCTGTATGTATACAGAATTGCGTATATGTGAGATGAAGTTAGGAGGCACGTAAATGAATGCTTAGACCTGCAAAAAGGAGTTTGCAGGCAGTAAATATACAAGCTTACAAAATTAAATTTGCAGACCTAAATGTACACTACAGCCTTTGCTGCAAAAGCAAGCGAATCAGTAAAACTAATTTTATAGACAGATTTTAATTTTACACACTTGAATTTTCTATATATTGTATTAGACAATGTAATCAGATTTTTCCTTGATCTTCCATCCAACTATCACAGGTATGCATAAAACTGTCATCTCCTCCCCTTGGTCATGATTTGTAGCAGTTCTCTTGCAGTATTTCAAACTGATCTGCTGACAGATAACTCTATAAACCTGCACAAGTCAAAACTTATAAGTAGTAAGTTATAGCCCTAGTAGATAGTCTGTACATCATGTACAGACACTTCTTCACTGTAGATGTTTTGAGTTCAGGAAATAATTTATTACAGCTTCTTCAACAATTCTATTAGAAATGAAAACGTGAGACCCCATTCCTACATGTGAATATAAATAACATTGTACTGAACTACCAAATATGCTATAAACATTGACTTAGAACACCCTCTGATTACTGAACTACCAAAAAGGAAAAATCTCACAGACAAGGGTGTGCAGAATCAACATAATGATTAGGTAAATAGTTTGGACACTATATTGAAAAAGATAAATCAAATATAACTGAAACACTATGACTAGGCGCAAATCATCCACAAGCTTTTAGTGGAAGTGGGATAATTTGGCTGTCACTTTAATGCTCGTCAACAAGGCAGTTACCGCCATGCTGCTTCAAGTCAATTCCGGGTGCTATTGTGGTGCAATGCTCTAGTTTATGAAATCATAGCAAGTGTTCCAAAGTCATGCTTGGTTTTACTATCTGATCTCAATGCACAACATGAAAATTTATAACAAATTATTAAAGGCTAATTTTTTTTACAGCAAAAACAGGCAATTGATTCCATCTCATCTAGTGTTCAGCATCTGAGAAGTTGCATCATGTTGAAAGTTCCAACTACTTGACCAGGCAAGTCTACGTCAGCCCTTCTCTTCCCAATAAGATAAACACTGCTGCTATGTTGTTGAGGCGTGTCTTTATTGTAAGTGTGAGCAAACAGCAAATGAGAGTAACTAAATTTAAGAAAGGCATTCTGTAAAAAAGGGACTATGCTTCATGGTTAGGGTATCATACTGTTAAAACTTTCACATTTTCCCTCTGCATCACGGTAACATTCAAAACTTCCTCCACCATTGAAACTATACTGGTTCTCTGTAAGTACTCTGTTACACTGAGTATGTATAGTGTTTAGAGGTAGGAATCACCAGAGATCCCAGGATACGATATTATCACAATACTTAACTCACAATATGATACTATTGCGATTTTAAATGTTCAGTTATATGCCAAGTACTGCGATACGATATATTGTGATTATCACATTTTTTTCAACTGCAAATTATGTCCATAAAGGTAAACTTTTTCAAAATACATTTAATCTAATATAAAGACAGTACTAATGTTTGCAGAATTTAGGCCTCTATATGTTTATGAAAATATTTCTGTTAAAGCTTCAGCTACAATAGTCATTTACAATATGAACAATGTCTACACATTTCATTCTGATTCCATTTCAATTTGATGTTATGGAATCTGCTTTTTTTTCACAAACATGGTCTACATGTATACATGGCTACAGAAAGACAGAGATAAGATAACAGGTGCATGACGTTCTGTATGTGATTTGTAAAGTTACCACAGTTTTAAATAAATTAGGGGAAGTAACAACAATATGAAGAGGTAAGATTGTGTGGCATTTTTAACAGGTGAACATCTGAGCCAACGTAATTTAACTTTCTTATGAATTCATCATCACAGATGCATGAAACTGGTAGTTCCTGCCAATGCGGTTTTCAAACACACATTTAACTGCTGCCAAGTACCAACACAAATTAATAAACTACAGTGACTACAGAGCATCTGTAAAAAACAACATCTGTGGCTTTACTAATCACGGTGTGTCTGTGGTGGAAATAAGATGGGGATGATCTGATTGCCTAGATCTCAACATCTATGTATAAAACAGGAACAGACGCTGATCAGGTCATATGGTAAATCTTACCAGACCACCACCCTACATGCCCACCTCCACCTACAACATATCACTGCATCAAACGACAAAAGATCCTCCAACGTTTGACACTGGCCACCCCTATTATCCCACACAGTGTCCTTTTTTGCTTGACACATTTTTCTGTTCTGTATGAGTTTCGGCAATATCCTAAGCCTTAGTACTTACCAGCTGCTTCTGACAAGTTAAGGACACATTGCTGCAAAATACGGATAATAAATTCAAAATACAAAGGTACCTGGTATTCAAAAGATAGTTTTAAGGTCCTCAGGTGCAGCATTACCAAGTACCTTTTAGTCTTGTGAAGTGCTATACCATACAGCTGTAGAAGTAAAACACTCATATCACTCAGGTGTCCTGGGGCCAGCAGGTTACAAGTTCACATTCCTAGACCTGCTGGCATGCTTTTTGATTGTGTATGGGAATTAATAAGATTGAGTTAAACTAGCATTATGCTTCATTGTTGAGGTGTTCCAGAAATTATGCCTTAGGAACAGCACTTGAGTTATGCATGTTTACACTGGAAGTGGTCTGGCAATGTCTCGAAATATAAACTTGTCAAATCACTGAGAAAAAGATTACTGAGCTTTTCTTCATCTTTCTCAAAGTTGTCCTCACTTTCAACAATCTCTACCAGAATCAACAAGTAGCTCCATCTAATTGATTTCAAACACTGTATCTTACACATTGTACCTCTGTAGTCACCTGTAGCTACTTACCAACTTTGGAAACACCTTGGCAGACATGTGGACTCTATTTACGTACTCTCCACAACACTTTGACGCAATAGCATAACTCTGTCTCAACCCATTCCACAACACAACTCTCTCAAAGCCCGACTACTCCAGTGAGTTTATTCTGTGTGTTTGTAGACTTTACAACATGGAAGTAAGCACAATTAGCAACAACAATTCAAAAGAAAGAACAACAATAAATCAATCAATAAGACAATCGAAAAAACTTTTGTAAAGTGCTTTGGCAGTTGTATTTTTCTCCAGAAGCCTTGTGGTTAACTTTTCCAAAGGGCTTGTCTAGAAAAAAAACATAAGCGAGAGGAAAATATTTGGAAATGTCTCCACGACTTGTTTAACAAGTGTTTCCCCTGTCTGCTGCAGCATTGCTAGCTAACACTTATGCACAGTTGAATTCGTAAACTATTTAAAATGATTGCATTAATGAATTTCACTTTTTTTGTTTGCTTCAACGCAGCTAATAGGCTGCATGGTGTATGTAACTTCTGCAAATCTAACAGTACACACAATAGTCATGACAGACAGCCTATTTTAGGCGGCAGACCCCTTCATCCTCTTACGTACCTTTGAGCTGCGGCAGCGGTGAGAGCTCAACTGGGATGCTTTGAGTGCGGTACTGCGACGAGCCCTGGGATCTCCTCTGCTTCTGGGCTTTCCTCACGGACTTTCTCGTAAACCCGTCCACTTTCTCGGATGCCGAGATGGTCGACATTTTGATGCATTCACTGATGGAGACGTTAGACAATCTATTGTATCCCTAGGTCAAATAAAAGGTTTCCTCTTCCGTTCCTACCGAATCAGTGAGACTTGAAGCTCGTCTAATGCCCAAGTCTTAAGTTAGTCTGTGTGATCCACCATGGTAGGTCGGTATTGGGGTTAGACTGTCTCCAAAAACTGCATTATTGGGCTAACTTGTTCTTTGTATCATGGGTAAATCTTCAAAACACAAACTAAAATGCCAAGCTACAACTCATGTCATTGCCTCCAGTACAACCTGTGCTATCAAACTAAGACCAGTAACAGTGAGTTCTTCAATTTCTAGACACCAGATGTTTTCTGCTACTTCATAATTTTTGCAAAATATCAACCTATTGCCGAAGTATCAGAGGCATTTTCATAAAAAAGTTGCCTAAACTGTTAGCATTTAACAGACAGAGGAAAAACAGTTGCAGTTTCACGTTGCTGCTAGGCTCTCCGCTAATGTTAGTTAACGTTACCTTGCTAGCTTGCTAAAATTAGCCGTTAATGCATGTCACTGCGACAGCAGTTTGGATCGTTATGGAGGAAAAAAGTTACAAAAGGCTGTTTCCTCGTGAAATTCACGTAGTTCTTCGTAGAAACGACAAGGCCGTGTCTTCAAGCGTCGATTTAAATCCTTGTTAGACTTCCGCTGAGTGTATGTTCAGAAGAACTATCCGCGATCGATGAAGTTAAATTCTCCTTGACGACCGGGTCTCATTTAGCACTTAAAAGTTAGCCGTATCCACGCTGGAGCAACTTTGTCTTAGCTACATTCCCTGATGAATATAGAACGGAGGTTTCGTTTTCACTGCGTCTAAAAACTCAGTATTTTTAAATACAACAAATTACTACATGTCGTGCTGAGCAGGCAGCCATAAACACTCCCAGCACAGCCGCTCCGTCGTTCTCTCCGACTTGACTGTGCGGTGGGTTGCAGAGCCTGACAGGTGTACGTCATTGACTGACGCTATTAGCGACCAATCGCTTGTCGGGATTCACGTACTGGAAACTTTTTTAACCAATCAGAGCGCGCGTAAGGCGGGCCTTGAACATGTGATACGTAAAAACAAATACGTGACGTTGTACAGTTGAATGAGGAGTGGCAGCTGTAGTAGATATTTATGATCAAAGAAAGTCACTGCAGTTGCCCCAAAACATCACATGCCAACACGTTTTACCATAGATGTGCGGTGATCTGCTTTTGCACGTGCTACTCCTACTTAAAATAAGAATACATTTAAAAAAAATCTATTTCTATTCTGCGGACAGAGAATAGTTGTGAAATAAACTATTCTTAAGCACTTACACCGTTCAGATCCCTGCTATTTATTTTGCACATACGACTACACATATAGTCCACAAGGCTAACCTCCTGGATCACTGCACATGAAGAATTGTGCTTACATTTTTTAGTTATATGTACAGTAGAATATATGTTCTTTCTCCACTGCACTCATGCTGTAAGTACTACTTATTTACTGATACATGCACCTTAGGTGACTCTTTACTTACTTTACTCTTATTTCATTGACTCTGTTAAAATAAAGTTTGATCTAATTTAATTTAATTATATGCATTATATCAGTGATTTATAAACTGGGGTCACTTCCAAAGTGTTACAACACAAAGTTCCGTAGTTGCAATTTAAATAGATTTTTTAAAAGGCTGGGAACCACTCCAGTACAGTGAGTAAGTAATTACATTACTGTCACAGTTAAGCACATTGATAATATGCAACCAATAACACAACACACACTGAAAACTATTTTAAATTTAATAAAACCTAACCACAGCAAATTTGAGTCAATTAAATACAAACAAACCAAGCAACATTCATTGGTTATTTTGTACATATAAACAACTGAAGGACTTGCTCAAGACAAAAAAAAACAACAACACATTATCAAAATGGCTGGGTAAGAGAAACAGAAAAGATAAATGCATGTATGAAATAGACAGACAGATGAACATATGATTCTGTGGCCACCTTACATTCTAATATTAGTAAAGCTCATAAAAGAAGTCAGATGACAATACAATAATGACTTTTCTTTTTTTTTGAAGATTTTAAAATATCTGTACAAATGGATAAATATTTTCTGTGTAGGATTAATAGCTTCAGACTATTAAATTGTTTAATTCCCTGAACAAATCAATACAGTTGTTAAAAGGACTGTGTTAAACATTAATGAATCTTAGAGCCAACTTTGAGTGAAATGAAAGATTTACTCTCCAACACGCAATGTCATTTTTAACATTCTGCACAGCACCAGAAAATTGTGTAGGAGGCAATTGCAAAACCTATGACGCAATTAAAATTAAAAAAAGCCTCTCTGAATAAAAAAAAACAAAAAAAAAAAATAATCACAATGACTGTTTTGTCTATCTCTGTTTAGTCTTGTAATCTAGACATAAATCTGTGTTCTCTTAGCATTTTAAATAGGTCACTCCAAAGGTCTTCTCATGAAATAAGCAGAGATTTTCTTCATGGAGTGTGGTGAGCGGACTGTCTGGAAATACAAGAAACAAAAAAGGTAAACTGCAATATTCATCTTAATAGCTATAAAACTTACAGTACATATACGCAATAACACAGATAAAAAAAAAGACCCAATTAAAAAACTTCCATCAGCTTGTGTATTTCTATTGTAAGGCAGTTATTCTTATTCACTGACTTTCAATGAAGATACGACACAGTGAGCTAGATTTTCTAGACTGGCAACATTCTGTGTAACCGAAAGTGAAAAAAGTTCCTGTCAGATTCCGACTTACAGTTCAACATTAAGTGGGTTTCCATCCAAATTTTGTGGAAATTTTAATAAATAAACATCTACTTTGTTAATTAGTGAGCCAAGTTAGACTAAACAGTTACTAGCAGTAACTTAATGTTTGCCTTGTGGATATGGGAGTGTTTTTGATCTTCCCATCTAAAAAAATAAATAAGTGCATTTCCATAAATGTCAAACTACTGCTTTAAGATAACAAGGAAAAAGCACTAGGTGAAAGCTTTTAATAGAACATTACACAGACATATTTAATTAATACAGTCATAATAATGACAATTATAATAACAGGAACAGGAATAAGAGGAAACACATTGGTTAAAATAACACTGTGAATCTGGTACTTACTGGTGAGGCTGGCATTTTGCTTTCTTGTTTCTTAGAGGAACTTGGACTTCTTTGGATACATGGGCTTCCCTGATCTTTCCTCAACCTTTGGCCCATCACAGACAACCAGTCCACTCTGGGGGAGAGATTTTCTTTGCCATTTTGTCTAGGTGAGGCTTGCATGTCCTCTGTGTGGCAGTCTGTTTGTTCCTGGTTTTCCTGAGCAGTACAGCAGATACCAGATAAGGTCCGGCTTCTCTTGGTCACAGGGTAAAGTTCAGTAACACAGTCACACTCTTCTGTACCTTCACAAACAGCAGATGGACCAGGCTCCAACCTTCGTTTGACTCGCCGGTCTGTGGGAGAGGTGCTGCTCGCCACGCTCTGGGAACACGGGCTGAGCACCCGACGGACACGAGGGGTGATCTGACCGGGAGATTCATGACTTGGGGATAACCACTGCTTGATAGAAGACGGTGTTCTCTGGTGCACACCAGTTGCCTTTGCATCCTGAGACTGTACAGGTGAAGTAGTGCTGGAGGGTAGGGGCAGGTCAGCACTGCTGGGAGCACAGGAAGCTAGCTGGGGTGAGGTCACGGCTCCAAGACTCTCTGTCTTCTCGGTTTTGGCAGGAGTTGTTTCAGCTCTGACGGAAGGTTCTTAACAAGAAACAGAAGTCTTTGTTAATTCAGGAGTGACACAATAAGTATTTTGACATATTTTGGCGGAATATTTATTTTTCTAAGGCATGAAAGCAACAATTCATGAAGAAGCGCCTCAATATTTCCTCTACTTAGTTTGCAGCTAATAAAAGAAAGAGGACTGGAAAATGAAGTTATTCGTTTTCTGGGTAAATAGAAATATCAGGAAAACACAATATGTATATAATTACATGGTAGATAAATGGTTATGTCATTTGTTAACAAGGATCTAAGGTTGTTTGAAATACTTACTTGTGGGAGACTTAAGTCGTGCCCAGCCCACAAGATTGGCATCTCCCACTGACAACTGTGTTCCATCCATTTCCCGGCGAAGCCTCCAGATCCGTACAGTGTGGTCATCGGAACAGGAAGCAATCTGCCAACAGAGCAGTAGAGATTATGCAGAGCCTAAATCCATCCAAAACTAGTCTGCTTTATAGCAGGAAAACACAAAACGCTCCTAGACTCAATCCTAGAGAGTGAACGAGATGAAAACCATGTAGCAAGCCAACATTGTTCTGACTGTCTGTAGATTTTTTTTATAAAGTAAAATTATTATAGTTTGCCGTCTTACCCTAGTGAAATCTGTTGGGCACCACGCAACAGATGTCACTTCCTCACTATGCCCTTGAAGCATCATGGGAGGATGTTGAGGATCAGATATCTATAATGTAAAAACGAGTGAAATCGCTAAAATAAACCATCTTATCAAGCTAAAATGGTTGCCATCATATTAAGGGCAAATTAAAGAGAACCTACCTTCCAGATGTACGAGTGATTGTCACTTGAGCCACTGGCCAGAAACTGATCATCTGGGCTAATAGCGGACTTTATATAAAATGAGGAGTTCTTGTGGCCACTAAAAACTGCCACTGTGGAACAAAACATAATCATTATTATGATCAGCTCCAAAAACTCAAATATATATAAACTGCATCTACATTTCCTGTGAACACAACATGACCCTGTTGCTCGACTCTCAGTTCCCTATGACAGTTAAAGAACAGGACACTAGTTTGCAGCCCCATCTAGTGATATGGAATGGTAACAAGACACCTAATGTTGAACTAGAACATTATTAGGTACACAAAGCGCTTTATATAGTGCAAGTGGAGCCTCATTCACCTGGAGACGTTTTTATTCCACTGACGTTGAACATGTAGATATTATCATCAGTGCAGTTGCACATGATGTTGGATCCTGTAGAGTCCAAAACAAGTCCCGAATAACCTGCAACAACATTAAAAACAACATTCATTTTATTTTTCATTATTTTTCTCCAGGAAAATACAATATGGCCGGTAGAGTGCAGAACTAACCAAGTCGCATGCGCATGCAGGAACCCGGGTACTGGTACGTTTGCAGGGGAACAGGATCCTGACGGTGTGCTGTGTAGTTCTTTCTCAGATCCCACATCTTGATTACTCTAGTTAGCAGTAGTGGAATAAAAACACCATTATGCAAATCTGTTCACACCGATAGTTAACTCATAACATGACATGTTAGCTACAAGTAAAAGTAGTTTCTTACCCATCAACAGCCCCTGAAGAGATGAGGGTGTGTTGATCTCGAAACAAAACCACTGTGACACTCTGCTGGGTGTCCTGCAAAAAAGATGAGGTGCTTTAAGATCAGCTTTGCCTCTCCCTTTCTTTGGTCTTTACTTCAGGAAACAAAGTTCAGGTCAGTTCAGTTATTCAGGAAACTCACCACACTGGGAGCCATTCCACGCATGCTGCTCCGTCTCTTCTTTGTTTTAGAGGATGGGTTTGGCTCAGCTTTGTTGTGAGCACCACTGATCTGTTTCACTTGCCTGTAGAAACCATCTGGGAGGAAAACATAATAGCATCAAACACTGCCAAAAGTAGGATTTTTTCCATTATAAAACCTTAATAATAAATTTGGTTCAGTACCTTTTTTGCTACACCTGGTGTCCCAGACCATAATATTTCCATCTCTGGCTCCAGTACAGAACACAGCTGTTGAACATAGGACAAAACAAACCTTCATTATGGTGATATAATATTCAAATGAAATTGAAGTGATGCCTTTGACTTTTAGGAGACAAACAGGAGCATTAAAATATTTGGTCAGGTATAGGATGTACCTTTCTCTTGTGGTGCGAATGCAACAGATTTGAGGCTGCAGAGGTGGCCCTTGAAGCTACCTAACAGGTCTCCAGACTTCACATCCCACAGCTTGGCCATCTGATCACCTGCAGCAGTCACCTGAGGATGACACATGAAGAGTTTACAATGTGCTTTACAGGCAAGCAAATAAAAAGAGGAATTACAAATAAGCATAACAAAAATAGCACTAAAAGGAAATGACACAAGTTTACATAAAAGCAAGTTAAAGGAAAGATGCACAGTGGACAGACAGCACTGAATGACATGTACATACCAACTGAGGCTCTCCTGGTACCCAGGCTATGTCAAAGACAGCATTCTCATGAGCCAGCCATTCTGCAAAGTTCACAAACAATTTAGCCATTTATATTCCCTGATGAGGAAAAGGATAACTGTGAATAAAGGAGCCGTTACACTTACCTTTGAGCAGTGGGTTTTCTCGACTCTCTGTGTTGTAGATCCTAACAATGCCTTCTTCATTAGCTACTGCCAGGACGTTCTGCAGCTTCCCAGCTAAGAGAGATGAGAGACACGCCAGTTAGTTGGAGAAATGAAAGGAACTCCGAGCTCAGATTTGTATCAGCCAATGATAAAATGCAGGTGGGTTACCAGAGGAGAAAGCCAATCCAAACGGTGGCACCGAGTCACCCAGGTTCCCATAGGAGATGTGTTCATCATGGCGGACGCACTGGAAGCCTTGTAGCAGAGAGCTCAAAGGATATGTGGACCAAGTATCTGCAGGCAGGGCTGAGCAGAAAATAATCAACTTTAGGGATAGTTCAGATACTTTAGAATCTACTATTGTTCTATAAATTCTACTGTATCAGTTGATCTCACACCAAAAGACACTACTTCATTACATTACAAAGGTAAATATTGTAGTTATATTGTACTAAATTTAATCTCGACTGAACTTAAGGTTTGACTGTTGTGCGCCATAATACTTAAACATAAGATCATACAGAACATGACACGTCGCCATAGATTAAGCTCTTATACAGTATATAAAGTACTTAAAGTTACTGTAATGCCAAACAACTACATAAATAAAATATAAATACACAATAATGCTACAGTAGAAAAAGACTGATAGGAGCCATTTTACTTCATAATGAGTACTTTTAGAACTTTGAGTACATTTAAGCATTAATACTTATGCACTTTTAAATTAAATATTTAAGTGTCTGAGTACTTATTGTATCTTTATACATATAATATAGTTTATTATTTTAACTCATTTTGAAAAGTACTTTTTAGTACTTAAGTACATTTCCTGCTGGTGTTCTCATGCCTAAACTATTTCATGAGTCTGCTGAAGTAAAATGTGCATGTATGTGTAATTGAACTATATGTGATCTAGCCGATGTTTGATTAGAAAAAAAACACCACATAGTGCACATGAACGGGAGTTACTAGTAGTTAATCTCATCGAAAACTCGCTACATTATTAATGCTGGATAAAGTTTAATTGATGATTGATTGGCCAAATATCCAACTGTAAACCTCGGTGTGTTTACAAGTCTAGTTATAAATGAGCATTTTTTTTTTCTGATGATGTCTATATTAACTAACTTTAGCTGACCACAGGACCCCCCCCCGGGCAACACTCACCGTTTTCCCTCCGTCTGCCCACTCCTCTGCCCACGATAGAGCGGAAAAGCATCGCGACACAACGGCAGTGAAATCTGAAGATCTTAAGATCTGAAAAGAATTTAATAAAGCCGAGAAGTTTGTCCGATCGTGAGCTGCTGGTCTTTTTTTCCGTGCTGCAGTCGCTTATCTTTCCCGCGAACAGGTCGTGTGAACGCAGCGACCGAATCACCCGCTAAAGTTGCGTCGCTCTTAACCATTGGTCGAAACAAGCGACTTCCTCACACGCAACACTTCCACATCCGCTTTCTCTAAGCAAATGCTTTTGTAAGGTTTACTACAGTCAATACCAAACAATCCGTTTTTTCAATCTAAATGAAACTCTTGTAAATGGTGTAAAACATAAATGACAATTACGAAGTGAAAATCACAGACAAACTGTCCACACAATCACCAGAGAGTCCTTTAAGATATTAAAAATAACACATTCATTCCACGTGAAAAGGGTAAAAGAGTGAAAACATGACTAAAACTGAAAGTTTCTGAGAAAAGCACAACTTAGTCATTTATTTATCACAATACTTTACATTTCAAGTACAATTCTAAATGCATAAGCATTTCTACTGTGTGGTACGTCCTCTTAGGGAAATTATCTGAGTGCTTGCTTTTCATAAAGAAGTGATTTCCTACATGCCACAACCGACCATTACTGACCTTTTTCTTCTTTAGATTTACTTGATTTCATTAAATTTTTTGTAGTGGTGTTTTTTACATGTGTGTGGGTGGGGTTCCTTTTTTTGGTTGTGTTTCTTTCCTTCCACTTTGAACTGAGAGCAGATGTAACTGCTAAATAATTTCCCTCTGGAATTAATAAAGTTGTTTTATCATGAACGTTGTGGGTGTTTTATTTTGTAAAACAAAAATACAGACCGGAAGTGCTGCTGCTATATCTCCGGGCTTGAATGTGTTGTAGTAGCCGCTAAAGCAGTGACATGCTAAAGGCTAGTGGGTGTTGTAAATCCTGCCTTTTCAATTGGAATAACTAAATAATAATGTCGCTTTCAACTGCACGCTCATTCCTCTCAGAGGCTTGTTATGGGGAACAAGAACTCGACGCTAATGCCGCTCTCATGGAGCTGGACAAAGGTGTGTTAGCTAGTCTGCTACCCAGTTAGCATACAGCTCTTTGGGTTGTAACGTTTGTCTGAGCGTGTGTGTTGTACCCTCTCCATGTGTTTGTTTTGTTAACTCATTTTATGAGATGTCCCGTGTGACAAATTAAGTTGCTTAATGTCCAGGGTTGCGGTCGGGGAAGCTCGGAGAGCAGTGTGAGGCTGTGGTGCTCTTTCCCAAACTCTTCCAGAAGTACCCTTTTCCCATTCTCATCAACTCTGCATTTCTCAAACTAGCTGACATCTTCAGACTTGGGTATGTATCCTTTTTAATGTGGTTAGAAATTTCCAAATTTAATGATTTGCCTTTATAGTTAGTTTTTAGTTTATTAAGTCTGTCATATTGTATGGGCTCTGTGGCAGTTCTGAGATGAATACCAGACTTAGTTGATCAAGTAATTGTTGTAACTGTTGTAAATCGTAGATTTACTTGAGTTCAGTCACCATAATACAAAATGACAGTAAAGTTGGATCAGCACCACCACATGAAATGTACATACACAATCCTCAAGGCAGCATTTATTACATTATTTTTGCCTGATAACTGACTACAGTACATTTCACATAAAACTGCTAAGTTTGCTTAATTTGCTTACAGCAGCTTGTTTTTATGCATTTTGTGTAAATATTAAATTAGTGTTATTTTTATTGTCCAGAAAACAATTTGAGGATTTTGTACACGTGTGATGTGAAAGCAACATTTAACCGGATTCTTACAGAATTAACATTAATTTTCTTTAGTAACTTATCTATAGTGAAACAAGTTTTACTGTGGCCTGTCCCTCTCTCTTTCCAGGAACAATTTTCTGCGCCTGTGTGTGCTGAAAGTGACTCAACAGAGTGAGAAACATCTGGAAAAGATCCTCAATGTGGATGAATTTGTGAAAAGGGTGTTTTCAGTCATTCATAGTAATGACCCTGTGGCCAGAGCTATCACGCTGAGGTAAATGTGTGACCTGGTTGGCAAAGAATTGCCATAATGTTGTACTAATGTATAGTCTCCCATTAATTGAGTGCTACATGCTTGTCATCTTCCGATTTACTCTTATAATGAGGCATAAAACAAACAATTTTAGTGTTGTTCCTTCTGTTCAGGATGCTTGGTAGTCTGGCCTCTATCATCCCAGATAGGAAGAATGCCCACCACAGTATTCGCCAAAGCCTAGACTCCCATGACAACGTAGAGGTGGAGGCTGCTATATTTGCTGCTGCAAGCTTTTCTGCACAGTCAAAGTAAGGGAAATTGTTGTTAATCCTGTAACTGTAGTGCAGTACATGGTATGAAGTTCATGTTTTATTTTGCTGTTTCTGATTTTCAGAGATTTTGCTGCTGGGATTTGCAACAAACTCAGTGAAATGATTCAAGGTAAAATATCTGAATTGCACAGAGAACACTGAAGAATCACAGTAAATTACAGTAAAAACAAATCATGGTCTTAAACAGGTGTAGCGCCAGAATTAAATATTGAGGGAAAACTATAGTCAAAAACATGTTTAATTTTAAAATTTAACATCAAACATTTAAATACAACCATCTTCCTTGTTCCAGAGTATCTGAATATATAGACATTTAAAGCTATTGAAAAAATCATTTGTTTCATTCATCACTGTAAGTACAGTGGCTTGCGAAAGTATCCGGCCCCCTTGAACTTTTCCACATTTTGTCACATTACAGCCACAAATATGAATCAATTCTATTGGAATTCCACGTGAAAGA
>JAUYWH010000016.1:12561743-12603982 GCA_034779795.1 Ctenopoma multispine | reverse complement strand
GGTCTTTCACGTGGAATTCCAATAGAATTGATTCATGTTTGTGGCTGTAATGTGAAAAAATGTGGAAAAGTTCAAGGGGGCCGGATACTTTCGCAAGGCACTGTAAGTGTTGTTAAGTTTGACTTTTACATAGTTTTTTTTTCCTTTTGAACTATTACTCAAAACCCAGGTTTAGACACTCCAGTGGAACTGAAGCTGAAGCTGATCCCCATGCTGCAGCACATGCATCATGATGCCAGCTTGGCTTCCAGCAGCAGAGAGCTTCTTCAGCATCTGGTCAGCTCTTACCCCTCCACCCCAATGGTCATTGTTACCCTGCACACCTTTACCCAGCTGGCAGCCTCTTCTCTCATCGATATCCCTAAGCAGGTAGGGTCCACCAGAGAACTGTGCTCTATTGAATTTAGTTAGTTACTGTGCCTACTGTAACGTTTTTGTCTTGAGACAAAGTGTGCAATTTGGTATCTGTAAAATAAAATACAAAATACATTTTTTATCCCTTATTCCCACAGTTACAGCTTCTCCTTCAATACCTCAAAGATGACCCAAGAAAAGCTGTGAAGAGGCTCGCAATTAATGATCTAAAGCTCCTGGCTAAAAAGGCTCCCCATCTTTGGATCAGAGAAAACACTCAGGTAGAATTTTAGATGTTAGAACAGAAGCAGAAATTTCTGGCTCATCTTCACTTACTTCCAAAGTGCATGGACAAGAGAAAACAACACATTTTATTTTTAACACCCATTCTATTTAAACGTTCTTAGCTATGTACCTTTAACAGACCTTGGTCATGAGGCCATGAGCCAAAACACAGCAGACTTATAATGAATTTGTTGCTAGAAATTTGATCCTTTCGGAATTTTACATGTTGAAAGTTCTTCATGCTTGTTTGAAATCTGCAAGTAATTGTTTTTACCTACAGACCCTGTGTGAATGTGCCTTGACTAGCCCTTACAACAGTTTGAAGCTGGGGATGTTGGCTGTTCTCTCCACCCTCTCTGGAACAATCGCAATCAAACAGTACTTTGGTAATAACAGATAGTGATCATTTTAGGCTTTAGACATAGATTTCCAATTATGTTTTTGCCATTTGAAAAACAGGACCAATTCTAAACTAATCTGTATCCTGTTACACATTCTCCTCAGGTGGATCTTCGGTTCCCCCTCGACTCACTGACCTGGTTAAACTGGCACAAGAATGCTGTTACCATAGCAACCTGGCAGTGGCTGCTCATGGGGTCATAGTACTCTCCAACATTTCCATTTCCTGTCCAGAAAAAGGTCAGTTTCAGTTGCTAGTGCCATCCCAGTGATAGTTGCTGTTGTTTTTTTGGAATTTTGGTGTTTCTTCTTCACTTAACTTTCTTATTGTTACAGAGCAACCAAGACCTCATAATTCCCTCAGGGATTAATAAAGTATTTTCTGAATCTAATTCAAGTTTAGTGCTGCTACTCTGTGTATTTCTTTTTCTCAGATATAGTCCAGCTGGAGCAGGACACAGTTTTAGGAGTGGAGTCGCTGCTGATGCTTAGCAGTCAGGACAGCAGCCCCAGTGCCCAGGCTACACTCAAAGTAAGATATTACAACATTATTGACATTAATATAAAAACATGCAAATTACCCAGCCCCAGCCAGAATTCATTAAAAATTACTATACAGATGTTCTTACATGATGGTTCTCATGTGGAATAAAACATTTCACATACTGTGAGGCATTGTTATTAATTACAAACAAAATTACAATTCATACTGGTAAATGCAACATCCTTCATTAATATATGCTATTTCCCTTTTTTGTGTCTTTTTTTTTTTTTTCAATCCTAGACGGCCCTCACTTCATTGGTTAAGCTGCTGAAAAGCCGACCCCATCTCAGTCAGTCAGTTGTGGAGTTCCTGCTCGGCCAGCTCCACTTATCCTGTGACTCCTCCCGTGTTCTCATGTGCCATGCTCTGGCAGCCATCACCACCCACCTGCCAGTGCTGGGCAACGGTATGCTGGGAGATCTGGTTGACCTCTACAGAGTGGCCAGTCACTCCTCAACTGACAAGCAGCAAGAGCTATTGGTGAGAGATGACTATAAGTCAGTCTATTATGCCATGTAACAAAGACACCTGAAGTGTGTGAATAATGACAATGAAAAACAACCTCGCTTCTGTTATCTATGCTCATGCGTTATTAAATAGCAAATAAAGCCCTGGCCTAAACGAAAAGCTTGTGCACAAAGGCAAGTGGTGGGTTCGCTTATGACAAGAACAGGTGGAAGTATCTGGTTTCAATATTGTATTGAATTTCCTGGTGGTATATACATTTTGTTCCCCTTGTATTTGTGATTTTAGATTTTAACACCAATCTCTCCCACTGTGTTTGCTTAAGGTTTCCCTGGCAACAGTAATTTTTGTTGCTAGCCAGTCATCTCTCTCAGTTGATGTGAAGACAGTCATCAAACAGCAGCTGGAGAATGGTGCTAATGGCTGGACCGTGTACCGCATCGCACGACAAGCTTCACGCATGGTAATAGGCAGCTTTTGAGAGCCAGTTGTTATGTGTTCTGTGTTTAAGCTCTGACCTTATCTGGCTACATTAGTTCTGTTTCAGCTACAAAAATAAAAGCTGACCCATGCTCTTAAATGGTTTTGCCATCTTCCAAGCATTTGTTTGATTAAAAAAAATAGTCAACAGGATTCTTGTCATTTGTCACTTGTCGTCTGCAGGGATGCCATGAGTTCTCCAGCGAGCTGTACCAGAGCCTGCGGACCCGTGTGGCGTCAGAGCACTTCTACTTCTGGCTGAATAGCCTGAAGGAGTTTTCCCAGGCAGAACAGTGCCTGAATAACGTGAAGGATGGAGACTACAGTGGAGCCATGAGCGCCATTGCAGAGGCCCTGCGCTCCTACCAAAAGGGCATCGCCTCCCTCACAGTCAGTTAACTGCCAGTCATCTGCTTGTCAAAAAACATTAATGCTGCTCGTCTTTCACCAGTGACAGGATGCTTAAAGCTGCTGATAGTCAGTCTAGAGAGAGTTCCCACTGAAGCTGATTTCACAGCATCTCAGACTGTTAATGTATTATCTCACTTAATACCTGACTGCAACTTGTTAGGTCAACTCAAAAAGACCTGTGTAACTATTTAACTGTGTTTAAGTACATTTATCTGATTAATCCCTACCTCCAGGCTGCCAGCACTCCTCTGAGCCCGCTTACATTCCAGTGTGAGTTCATTAAGCTGCGGATCGACACACTGCAAGCCCTGTCACAGCTCATTTGTACCTGCAACAGCCTGAAAACAAGTCCTCCTCCTGCTATCGCCACCACCATCGCCCTTACCTCAGGCAATGACCTGCAGAGGTGTGGCCGCATTTCCATGCAGGTAAAACACTCAAGTATTGTCTATGCAGCGTAGCTAGGCTGCAGGGGGATGTAATGTTGGTAGCATAAGATTGTTGTAAAATAGTGTGTATGTGCTATAACAAGCATATACTGACCCACTTCCTAGTTTGTAAGTCATAGCTGATGTTATGTTTAAAGTAAATGTATGGAGGAAGTTATATTTTAAGTCATGTTAATCGGGGCTTACATGAATGTTGGGGAGTTAGATAGTAATAAATGTCACAGATGCATCATTTTGGCTGCTAGGAAGGAACAGATAAATACATTGTAAAATCATGGACAAAAGCAGCAGTAGGCAGCTGTGAGTAAATCTTAAGTTTACTGTTCAGGGTTTTGTGTATACACAAATAATAAGTGCTCCTGCTGTGGTAATCACTGGAATCACTCCTGTAACTCCTTTTTGCAGATGAAGGTATGCATGGATGAGTTCAGACGTCTTGCTGCTCGATATGCTGATTTACACCAGTCCTCGTTTGACGCTGACTACGCCACTCTCCGCAATGTGGAGCTGTATCCTTAAACATGCCTTAGACACATTGCTTTAAAAGTTTCTTGTTGCATCTGTGATTTCTCTGCTGTTGTGTCTTTAATGTTGTTTAGTTTTCCTAACTGTCTATTCAGACAACAACAGAGCTGTTTGCTGGTCTCCCATGTAATTGAAGCTCTGATACTGGACCCACAAGCAGCCAGGTGAGAGCTGCTGTTGCTCAGTGAGATTTGTATGAATTTGTTTGGTGGTTGAGAAGAAATTTGACATTAAAATTTATTTTAGAAATGGTTGTTTTGCATTTTCGAACTTGAGAAATTGCTGTATAATATAACAACTTCTCCATTTGAAAACATATAGATTCCATTTGTTCATATAAATTTTGTTAATTAATTTTGTGAGTTTTTCAGGGAAAATGTTTGTCATGTACAAGTCACTATAATTAGAATAAAAAAAAATTAGTTTTTCACTGTGCTATGTACTGTGAGTGTCCAGTACTGACTCTCCTAGCAGGTATTTGTCTGAAATACATTGTCCTTTTCTTGTTTCTGTAATTAGTTTCCAGGAGTATGGCACTCTGGGGTCAGTCCAGACAGAGAGTGAATATGAGCGACGCATGATGTCAGTCTTCAACCGGGTGCTGGAGGAAGTGGAGGGCCTGACCAAAAAACATCCTCCAGTTTCATACCTGGTAAAATTAAAATGAAAAACCTAGTGATCACCAAGTTTGCATATGCTTACACTTTAGCTGCAGAACACAATGGCTTTTAATACATATTATGTTTTAATATAGTATTTATAAACTATGCAGTGATTAAGTTCTCAAACTTGGTAATACATTTCTTATATTTTCAACATTGTAAATAATATACATTTTATTGTTTTTCAGCATACAAATTGTCTCTGTGATGCTGTCATAGCTTTGCTCAAAGTGCCGCTGTCTTTCCAGAGGTACTTCTTCCAAAAGCTCCAGTCAACAAGCATTAAGGTAACTTATTTTACAGTCAGTAGTATACAAAAAGTATTAAAAAAGGTGTTGTATTTAATGGGGTATGTGTTATACTATTTCTTCCCGCCTAGACATCAGACAGCAAGAAAGTGAAATGTCCATCCGCCTTTTTTGATGTTTTCTAGCACTGTGTGCATTATTACAGTTATGTTAAATGTTAAAGATATATGTTTTACTTTTGCCAGCTTGCCCTCTCTCCATCTCCACGAACACCGAGTGAACCAATCCCAGTTCAGAACACTCAACAGCTGACGTTAAAGGTCGAGGGGGTGGTGCAGCACGGTTCAACCCCAGGACTCTTCAGGAAGATCCAGTCTGTCTGTCTGAATGTCACTTCAGTTCTCCAGAGCAAGACTGGGGCTGACTACAAGGTATGTAGACTCCAGTTTTGATTTTTGTTCAGATGGTTACAACTATTTAAAAAAATCATAGAAATAAAATAAAATAGAAAATCTCTTCTTATGTGCTCCTATTATAGGTTCTCTTGAGTTTGTCACTTTAATCAAGTAATTAAAGCTCAAATCTGGTAGTCTTTGATTGTATAAGCAAATCAAACACAGCTACATACATTTTGTGGAATTGTAGCTTTGTTGAACACTAATGTTCACATATTTTAGTTTTTTCCTCTATCTCTCTCTCTCGTACATTCAGATTCCTCTAGATTCTAAAACTAATGAGATCGAGCAGCGGGTAGAACCCCACAACGACTACTTCAGCACCCAATTCTTGCTGAATTTCTCAATACTGGGCACTCACACCGTCACTGTGGAGGCCTCCGTGGTGGACGAGAACGGCATCGAATGGAAGACCGGACCCAAGACGGCAGTGTCGGTCAAATCCCTGGAGGATCCATACTCCCAGCAGCTCCGGCACCAGCTGCAGCAGGGTGGAGCCCAGCCTGCCCCACAGAGAGGCGCATACAATCGCTTCTAGTGCATGTTCCCCTTGATGCTTTCTTTACTGTCATAAAGTTTTAGCTTGTGTAGTTGACTTTCTTGTTTAAACAAAACATGTTCATATTTTTTGAATGATTAAAAGACCAAATGTAATTTTAATGCTGTTCCCCATATGTGATCATTGCAAAATATCATTAACAGCATGAAAAAAGAAAGACAGTGTCATTGTTTCAATACAGAATTATCAGTCTATTGGCCACCAGAAAATATAAAATTGATTTTAATTACATCATATTGAATTTAATCTTATTTGGTTTTCAGTATTTTCTAGGACAATTTAGTGTTGAATGTCCTTGGATTTGCAGTGTCATCTATTCTTCATAAAGTGTAATAACTGAAATGGCCACCGGGGGGCAGATGATGGTCATTTACTAATCATACATATGAAGTGCACTAAAATCTCAGATGTCAATTCTAGCCTTGTCTGAATCATAATTTTATAATTGAAGCATTTACACTTTCCAACGAAGTAGTTTAATAGTCATTTTTTTGCAGTTTTTCATTGTAAATCATCTTGCGGAGCTGGACTCGTGTGTCTTTCATATTATTTTCACCAACACTTATGACACCATGTTCTATTCTAGTTTATATTTTGACAAAATTAAGTAATGATGCAAACGCTTCTCTCGCAAACAACCGTAAATGCATTGGCTGTAATGCATACACACTGCAACCGCAGTGATGATGTAGTCTGAGAATAACTAGCAGCCGGGAATTACTCCATCTGACATAACATGAAGTCATGAGATTTGGTCACAAAATTAGAAAACCAGTTTATTGTTAGATGCTGTAACCATCAGCACTTGACATCTGAGTCTGCGCAGTTCACGGCTCTGAGGTGGCGTCAAGTGACAAAGAACAAAAGTAAAACTTCCGCATATTGTTTTCAAAATAAAGCAGTTTCTGACAACAACTGCCAAAATGTAATTTGTCTGTCGTTTTCCTTCCACACTATTGGTGTTATTTATTTTGAATGCTGGATTTCTGATGATGTTTGCCCAATAAAGAAATAAAAAAAGCCTAAATAGACACTTAGGGTCACAGCAGTAATAGCTTTACAAACTATCTTGCAGAGGAAGAGTCTTATCTTTCAGTACAGTGTTAACACACCTGTTACACTGTAAATGCGTGTTGTTATATTTTGATACTGTGCTCACTAATTCCTAACTAAATGTGTGTGTTGTAGTGTAGTTAATGGGGACCCCAAAGCAAAATTCATTTTTATAAGAGCCTCATGGAAACTAAATAAAATCACTACTGTATTTGGTATAACTACCTTTTTCATGGATCACTTACTCACAGTTTTAAGGTAAATTGTTTTATAGCTTTGGAGAGCATCTTCTGTGTCTTCATGTAACCCCAGACTGATCTTGTGATCAGGACTGTTGGGACCATACCTGTCTAAGGACTCATCCTCTAGTTGTTGAGGACAGTCCTTTGTGACTCTGTTTGTATGTTTGATATCGTTTTGCCTCCCTAGTGGTAGCTAATTGACATGGCTAAAACATAATTTTTTTCTGTTGTGATTACTGTTGGTTTCCTGTCAAAATCTACAAAAGCAAACTTTATTTTAGGAATAGAATTTATTCAGCAGAAGCCACCCATTTAAAGAAATTGCCTTATTTTTAGATGAAATGGACAATTAGATTAGGCTAGACATGAAGAACAGATATTTACTAGCCTAGGAAAAAATGAAAAAAATTTTGGCAACAAATTAAAATGTATTTCCAAGAACATAAAACAAACAGAAGGAACTAATGCAACAGGTTAAGCCCAGGACTATCTGTAGGGCTCTGGTGGAAACTTTTATTTTGAAATGAGGAGGAGACTGTTTCGTTCTGACTGTGTTGATCTTTTGTGTACACTGACGCGGTGGGAATCAGAGTCTGGAGACGGATAACGGGTCCTGTAAAAGCCTAGAAACGAAATATTGATGTTGTTCGTATTTGCTGTTAATATTTGCGGCTTGTGCAGCATTTGCATAACCCGCTGCGTTGATCCCAGACCGGGCCCGAACCGTCTCTCGTTTTAGTCGCTGATGGGAGCTCGGTAGCTAGCTAACTTGACGATGATGATGATGCATCAGAGGAATAATCCCGGTGTCTCTGACTGAGATGGAGCCAGCGACGCTCAAGTGGACTTGCTTGCTAGCTAGCTAGCGAGCTAACGGTGCCCGCCGGGATTCACAGTGCCCGAGCAGCCCAGGATAACCTTAGCTAAATGGGTACAACTGCGGTTTTATCGCGCAGGGTTAGTTGCTACGCTAAGGATATCCGACGTCTCCACCTATGTTCCCAAATTTGAAAGATTGACCATGTCAACTAGCAAATATTGCTAACTTAACCGTTTGGGTTAGCTACACGTGACATACTTTATCTCGCTCCAGCAATTAGCTGCTAGTTGCTCCGTCTCTGGCCGTCCTTGGATGCTCCCGTGATATTTAATTAGGTGAGTGACATGAGCCACCAGACTTTTACTAACATTAATTTGTAGGGTCTGGCTATATTCTGAAAGAGACGTTGCTGTACGAGCATCGCGCTTTGCACCAGCACCCGTACCTCCAGCGTCTGGGTTAACGTTTTATGTGTGGTATTTTCTCATAAAATACTTAAGTACTTTGGCTATTTGTGTACGGTACCTGTGTTGTGTGTATCACTGTATTTCGCAACATCAGAGGTGTAACCCACACGTTTCTCAACATCTGTTCCCGTTATGCTAACTCAGCCTGTCGCTAGCTAGCAAGCCGTAAAGTACACCACCATGTTCCGTGCGACTGGTCCATTTATGGTGCTGATTTTTTTTAAATGCATTATCTTTACGGCTAGGCAGGTAGCCTAGGTAGGCACAAATAACAAACAGTTCAGGATAAGTATTGATTGGTAATCAATAGGTAGCGTCCACAGCGTGTTACATATAAATTACGTGAAGTAGCTTCCCCCTTCTCCTTTTAGCGGCAGACTCCTTTCCCTTCGGTTTCCCCAGCGTGTGCTTTAACGTTGGCTTGTTTTGCGGATTTGTGTCCTGTTCAGAGCCTTTTGTTAACAGTAAGGACAACGTTATGTATGCAGGCGACTCCTTTTTGTCTTTATGGTAAACAAGCCAGGCGGAGATGCTAACCGCTGCTGTGTCTCAGTTTCAGACGGTGTGAATCAGGATGGCACAGCTCTTGGACGGGGCCGGTAAACTGGGCTGGGTGCTGCTCAAGTCTGTGCTTCGTTTTGTGTTTATGTTCTTCAACAACTGTGTAGCCATCCCATCATACTGCTTATACCTGCTGCTTCTCCAGCCGCTGAGAGTATGGGACAGCTCCACTTTCTGGCACATTGAGGGAGTCATGTTCAAATGGTTGCTGGCCATGGTGTCTTCATGGGGCTGGATTGCAGGGTATACAGGTAAGATGGTTGATCATTCATACATATTCCCACTGTTCTGCTTGCTGCTTTGCACAAATGTGTTTTTGCCTTATGGACTTGATGCCAACAACTTACTGTGGGGAAAGCTTGCACTCATCTGTTCCTAAAACAGGGGAGTCGCACCCTAGCTTCAGTTTGTGCTTTATGTTCAAGTTACAGAGATGAGAAGTGAAGAATATATACATTGTCAAACTCATTCGAGTATTAGATGCATTCTCTTGTTCTGCAAGTGTCTCCAAAACACTGATGAGATTAGTTTTTATCATCTTAATGGGGAAAAAAACTGTTGCTACACTTCTTTGCCTAATCTATACAGTATGAACCAAAATAAAAACATAATCTTGCGACTTGACAAACTGGTTTAATACAGTGAGCAATATGTTTTTAAGTCAGCTGGTTGTAAGACTACTTAAGAGTTTTGCAAAAAAAACTGCATGTTTTTCAAATGTTTTTCCCCTGAGAAACAGATGCTTACTTCTTACTGTACTTCTGTGACTTTAATGTAAATACATGACAGACACAAACTGGGCCTAGCGTATCCCTGGCTGATGACTACTGACCACTGTGTGTGAATAAACTGAAGGAAAATAAATGACAATACTTATCTTTGTTCAGAATCTTGAGTGGCATGGCTGCTCTTTGCTCCACTTTGAATAGAATATTTCCATACCATCAAGATAACTTGATTCTGTAACAGTGCTTCTTTGAAAACCTTATCTTGAATTGTATAGTTGAGTCTGTTGCTTTTTGTATAAGAGTATACAACATGTTCACATTTGCATACTGGTGCATCTGGTTCTGTTGCTGGTGCTAGTGGAGATGAAGCAATTAATTGATTTCAGCAACTATTTTGATAACAGAGTTTGATTGTTGAGTTGGTTTTCAAAGTATTTGCAAAGAGTTTGTTCATGTGTTAATGTGATTTATTGCTTCTTTGTGTCATACGGTAGGAAATCAATTACCTGTGGCTTTTTAGATTTTTGGTTGGCGAAAGAAGAAATTTGCAATACTTGTTAAGATTTGTTTAACATTTCATAGCCTAATCAATTCACCAGGATTATTTGATACTGAAAGTAAATGTTAGTTTCAGCCTTAAATATGTGATTTTTACTCAGATGACAGGAATTATTTTTGGTATTGGTACAGAGGCAGTACAACAGACCAGCATATATGGTAGAAGAAAACAGGATGTTGTTAGTGTTTGTTGAGGTTTCTCAGATGGTTGGTTGAATATCTTCAAGTTATTCAGGCAGTAGCTGGTGTTTGGTTTCAAGAGAACTGCAAGCAAAATGGTTACAAATTGCTAAGAGGTGAACATTGTAACAAGGCACTGATTAATAATGCAAAACTTTCAGCCTATGGAATACCTGCTGTTGAATTGAGCAAAGTGTTACAGACTTTGATTAACTGTGATTAGGAGTGAGATACTATATGATTTAGTTTAAATCAGTTTATTACATTAATTTAGTTTGCTTGTACATAAAGCTATAAATGCTAGGCTACATTTGAACAGCAGGTGAAAATCTCAAGAATCTTTTTATTTCTTTTTGCGTGTGTGACTAATTTTTATCATAGTGAAATCAGAATCCTGACATTTTTAATACAGATGATGTTTTTTTTATTCTGACGCAAAGAAAATCTGAGCTAATCATGTTGTTAAAAGCTGTGGAGAGATCTGAGCAGTAAATCAGTATGGAACAATAAATACTGGCAAAATACACAGTGCATTAGATAACCTGTTTTATTAGACAGATCAGCATGCAGTAACTGTAGTCATAGAGCATGTGTTAGCATTTGTGTTGTTGACCCTAATTCAAGGACACTGGGACAAAGATGGGGTCTATTAACATTTTTACCTTTACGCGATAAGACTCACTGCATTGTGTGAAAAACCTTTGAGTCTGAACAGCACAGACTTTCTTATAAAGTACACACATACAGTACATTAGTACATAAAGCTGCCACAAATATACAAGTAATAGTAATTATTGCTAAATGCCATGTTTTTGACACACAACGCTGTCAAATGTTTAAAAATGCTTCTCTTTTTAACAGTGACGTGTGGTTGCACCAACCAAGCATTTTCAGTTTGGACTATTTTGTAAATTTTGAGACATATTGACCATCTTTTCACAAAACAATGTATTATAGTATAATAGTAGTAGTAATGTATTATGAATAGTTCTGAAAATAATCAGCATGTTTATATTAGTCACATGAGGCTAAATTTTGAACTTCTCGTAAAGACTTAGTTTAGATTATTAATATGAAGGATAAAGGTTAGAGGTTAGAATATGTGTGGTAGTGTGAGGTGAATGCCCTCTGGTATCCTCTGGTGTGTATCATTAAATATTTGTTGAACTCTAACTCATCCGGAGTCACCCTGCATTTCTACAGCAGGACTGATTAATGTTTTTTCCCTAAATAAATAATCAGAGCCTGATACAAAAATATGTGTTTACATTGCACCGAGGAGACACGATTGTCCTTTGGGTGATAATTTTCCTGTTGTGATGCCAAAGGCTGCAGTATTTGATTAAAGAAAAGATTTCTGACCACTCTGCAGACAACTTTTGAAAAGCAATTAACCACACACATACTCACATTAAATTGCTATATACAAGTTGACTGCAGAGCTTTCAGCTAATCAGCGCTTTGATATTCAGTATAAAATATAAATAAATAATATAAATACATTTGTATTATTATATATATTATTTATTCTTATATCAGGATACATAGATACTCGCCCATCATTATTGTGGAACTTTGAAGTGGACAGTTAGATTCAGCTGGTAGTGTGTTAGACTACATTAATTTTAACTTTAGTTAAAAGCCACGAAATAAATTCTCTCCATCTAGTTGATAATGTTCAGTTTTTGTACAGACTGATTTAGAAAGTTGTTGATTTAATTATATGATCATTTGATAGGCTGCAGTTCGTGCTGCTGTTTTTGTAATGGGCCATTCGCACATGAAGGTCCTGAAGGTGTGACAACGACCACTTTTAAGCAACTGTGACTAAAAGAAATAAAGTAACGTGCATAATTTGGGAACTCTTAAGTAACCTTCCTACTGGAAATCTGCATATACATGCAGCAGACGAGTAATCTGATTAGTCCTCAGACCTGTTTTGGGAGGAAAGTTAACTGGTTTTACAGATTTTAAGTGTAGAAAGACATAAGATCATTCTTTTTTTGTGTCTTAGTGCAGTTAGAGAAAAACAGACAGAGACATAGTGGAATGCCTTTTCACAATGTGAACTGTGAATCTGGACTTTGGACAGACTTTGTTTTAAAACGTGGAGACATCTCTGTGTGTAATGATTTCCACTGTCTTCCAATGACTCTGCTGTCGTTGCAGCCTTTGTCCCGATCTGACTCTTCTAAAAAGACAATTAGAAACCTGGTTATGCGTATACATTACAGAGATATCTGTGTTCTCCAGTAGAAACCTGTCTGGGGAAATTGGGTTTCTCTAATCTCCTACCCCAAACCCAGAAGAGTTTTCAGACTTTATGCACGCAAAGCTCAGAGACAGTAAAGAAAGAGCCAACTGTTGAGCAAAGCAGATATTGCAAGTGTGTTTTAAATACCAGCTAAATGTTTAAAACAAGCAAAATAACATGTTTTTCTTTCTGCTAATCAACTAATTGAATACTAAATTTCTGTGATTTAAGCCGCTGGTGTTTGATGTGATCCTAAGATTCTGAAACATGCTGCTGAAGTCTGATCTTGGCAAAAGAAACACTGAACAAACAATTATAATCCACATGAAAAGTTGAAATATTGCAGTACGGGACGACATTTGTTTTAGCTAGGTGCATAAAATAAACTGTAACATGACAACATGTTAACATACATGTTCTGTGTTCCTAACCCTAACCCTGCTCCTTCAAACCAGTTCCCAGCACATTCTCTAATGTGTTCTGTGTTAACCTGTATGTGTTGTCAAACAATATATTTGTGATGTGATGTGATATAGCTTCAGTACCATCAGGTTTTACAGAAGCAGCAGAAAACCCTGCCACTTTATTGTGTATTTTTGTAATATTCACAAATATTCATTGGGTTTCAGTGTTCTGCAAATGTTTTGGTACAAAAATGATCAAATTTCAGATGTGCTAAGCAGCAGGGCTGGAGTAAATTCAGCATGTATCATCTCACTTTGAAGCTAGAGCAGAAACTGTTCTTAATTTGTTAAAGAATCCGTGTGGTCATTGTGCACCCACAAGCGTTATCAGTTACTTGGCTGATAAGACTTGTTCTCTGGACTGTGTGGGTGTGTACAGATCATCTTTGATTGACATGTCTCTGACTGTTATACATTATGTTTGTTGCACCTGTTCGGTTGAGACGATTTACTGCTTTATGGTTATTTTCAGTGTAACCATCAACTTTAGGTGAGCGTCATTGTGTGTTGTATCTTCGAGTCACACCTGGTAGTCTGCTGTTTGAAGTGAACATTTCTGTTGCTGTGAAACAATTATTCTGTGTGGTATGAGCTTTGTAATAAAATATAATATATACAGTTAAGAAGCAATCCATGAACAAAGTGCAAATGTGTCTTGAACTAGAATCCACAATGGAAATAAATATTTTATTTATTTTATATACTTTTACTAGTGGGCCCTTTTTGAGAGCTTTTATTTAAAGAAAGTAAACCATTGGTGCTTTGCCAACAAGCTTTTGATAAATGTTTGTGTGTGGTGCATGGAAACATACTGTAGGTTGAGAGTCAAGGGGGCAACCAGTGTGGAATAACAGCCCTGCAGCTTGGGGCCAGTAGAACGGCTGATGGCGTGAATGGGAATTAACATCACTTTTGTTCTGAAGCTCTGAAACATGTTTGCGTAAGTGGATGCTGATGTTTCACTCCCTGCTGAACAGAGACTGTGGGGTATTGATGTGGATGAGCAACACATTATGTGGTAAATCCATGTTTTAATGTTAATATGTTGTGATGTAAGTGATACAACCAACTTTTAGAAGCTGTGGAAGAGGTTAAATGTTGGTGAGAAATTAACTGCAATTCAGGACACACATTTATTCCACTGAACCAACAGAGACTACTGGGCTGTGTTTAATACCTGACTTTAGCTTGGTTGGTCTTCACACAGGATTCACACTGGCCAGATGTAACCAGTTTCTTTATTGTAAGAACAGGGCTGTGAAAAAGGGTTTTAATACCTGTTAAATTATTTGAAAATGTATAATATACAGTTTTTGTCAGCCTTCAAGCCTCTTTGAATTTTCAGAAGAATTAGCTTACATTAATTTTTTTTTATTGATTAAGGCGATTACTGCAGCCTGTTTATTACCCACAGCCCAGAATGATTGGAAAACACTAAAAATCAAGATATCACAGTTACACACACATATTTATTTATTTGTTTACTTAATTTAAGATAAATCCTATCAACATTGTTGCCACCGTGATGTTGATGTTTGTGGTTCAAAATTAAATCTCTTAAACTATTGGCAAAATTACTGTGCAGCTGTCTGGCATTGGTTGTGGTTGGTTGGTGTTGAGTCTTTTTAATTTTGTGCCACTGTTGGCACAGAATTTGAATATGTTCATATATTACGATTACTTTTGTGTCTTTTGATTTTTATGAGATCTTAGTTGTAATTGAAGCAGCAAAGTTTGTGTCTAAACAAGAGGGTAAAAATCTAAAGAATATATACAAGGTGAAAATGTTTCAGCGCTGTGTTTCTGGCAGGCCAAACAAGTCTTATTTTTATGGCACCCCTTTCACTTTGGCCACACTCAGGCGAGGAGAGCCTCATTGTAAAGGATATGCAGGGTTAACTTGCCAATTCTCCTGTAGAGAAGAAGAAAGAAGTGTAGTGATGTCCGACAAGGTCAGCAGTACACCGTTAATCTGACCACGATACCGGATTAGACACCGTGTCTGCAGCATGGCTGTCATCCTGCTGTACTAACTGTGTCATCTCTCAAAGACAATTTCCCTAATGTATTCCACCTGACAGATGACCCATCTCCGTGATATCATTTATGCTTGTCTCCCGTAACAATGGGGACTTCTGCAAGCAAGAAGGCATGTTCCTTATGAAACGACTTTGCCTTCAGGGTACATGTACCCCAGACGCTCTTGTCCGATTGTCACAGATGTGTCATTCTTCTAGAAATATGCTCTGGATTCTTGTGCTTTGAGATTGATTGTTTTCCCTAGAGGACAGAAGGTGAGACAGAGGCCTAAATTGAACATGCAAATAACTTGTCACCTTCTGCCCCCTATTTTTTTAAATAACTTTTTTTGCTTTCTTCTGAGTATGTGTGAGGATACAAAAACAAAATGTGATTCCAGGCTGCGGCATAGAAAATGTGCTCAAGTGCACCAGAGAACGTAAAATGAACAGTGAGTTGTTTTTATGTCCTAGTGACACTAACAAACTCAAGTGTCTAAGTGGCTGTCTTATCCCCTACTCTATTGTAATACAGTTAACAGTAAGAGACTACTGGAGCTTCCATTACATTTAATGTTTGCTGTTAGTGTGTTCTTCTGTGTCTGCAAGTGAACTGCTGGATGAAGTTATGCATTAGCATCACATCATGCATCACGCACGTACTGAATAGCCAGCAGCAGGTACAGTGGGCTGAATTTCAAGGTGAAATGAGACTAGCTTGAAACCTTTGTTATAAAAAAACCCCAGTGTCAATGAAATGACTTGACTTTTTACTATGAGTCATTCACAAATGGTAAATCTGACAGGCTGCTTGAACAGTTTATTTCCTGGTGTTATGACAGGAGACCTTAAACCTTACATAAAATTTGCGTAGTTTCTAAAATAATAGGGCTGTTGTGTTTGTCTGCCTGCCCACATGGTGTATAGTTGACATGATGAACAGATTATAGCAGCTTATTTTTGGACAGCTCTTATTTGCTTGATTAATTGAGCATGAAAATATAGACCTCATATGATGTGATAAATAAGACTGTACTGTAACAATGGAATATATAATAACAATGAAAATATTCTTTGAAGATATAGGTCAGAGGTCACTTCTGGTCATGTTTTTTCATAATAGTGATCATAACAAATTTTACTTACCACTTAAAGTGGCAAACAGTTTAATGGTTGTTTCAGAGCTGGTGCCTGATCTTAACCAGCTCCTTGTGTTGTTACTGGCTGTTAGCCAGGAAAACTGGTTTGAGAGTGGTACCAGCTCTTTTCTGGTCAAGAGCTGCTTACGTCATGGTTTAGGCAGCAGGGTGTAATGGTGAGTGGCAAAAATGTGTTAGACCAGTTGTGTTTGGCTCAAAAAGTTGTGACCAACCCAGAGACACTGTAGTCGGTCATGACTGTTAACATTGCTGGAAAGTGGTGACGGGACACAACAACCTTATGGTTCTTAGTGGGATGCTGTTTTTTTCTGCTTGTTTTTCCAGACATGCAGGTTGTGTTAATTGGTTACACTATAAATAACCCATAGGTGTGAATGTGAGGGTGCATGGTGGTCTTTCTGTGTGTGTCAGCCTGTGATAAACTGAACTGTCCATGTCTTGTCCAATGTCAGCTGTGATCTGCTCCACTTGATCTCGTCCATCTCCAGCAAAAGGTTTAGTCATGAGTAGCATGCCAGCTGTTTATTTTGCTCCAGACTGCTTCAGTGCATTTTCAAGATGTGCTCATCACTGTGACCATGTGCTGCCCCGAATCTAGTGCTCAGCTGAAGTTATCATTTAGGATCTCCTCCATAAATTAAAAGAATCCTCTTAAGCATCCTGTTAAACTTGTCATGCAAAATAGTGTTTAGTTTCCTGCTGTTGTCTTTAAGTAGCTATAGGTTGTGTAATGAATTCTTACTTCGTCTGAGATCTGAGTATGGCTTTTGGATAACCGTAAAGGGTGTGCATGACCTCGAGGCTTTTTGAGATCTATGCAGTATAGAGAGAGCAGTAGTAAATGTCTGAAAGTAATACTAAAGATGAAGAAAGGATGCATCTTCCCCTTTCTGATGAGTGGACAAAATGTGCATGTGCAATAGACATGCTGCTGTACACACACAGAGACCAAATGTACAAAAAAAAAAGTTGTGCAACATAAGTGCTGCTATACACGTATGCATGCTCACACATGGACTAAAATTCTGTTACGACATTTTCATGTAAGTCTGTTTGACTTGCTTACTCACTGATGGTGAGGAGCTAACACCAAACCTGACATTTCTCATCTCCAGTCATTTATACCTCTTTACGTATATCCATCAAAACAACAAACTAAACCCAGAAATGCTAAATGTACTGCCGAAAATCGCAGTTCAGATGTGTTGGTGCCATGTTTTTGTTTAATTAAACAATAAACTTAGTGTCTAAAGGAGAATCTGACTGCTCTTTATCTGCCTAAAGTCCCAACATTAACTCCTCCGTTGAGTGGAGACGCTTGCTCACTCTGCACCTTGACTGATGCAACATTTGCATTACACAGAACTGGATCCGTAGCACAGAACTGTGGGGATTCCCAGTGAACGATTGTAGCACGGCTCAATGTTTCACCTCCTTGGTTCTCACTTAATATGAAGAGACACTGAGCAGTGTGTTTAAATTGCAAAGGAAGCTTGTGTGTTCTCCAGCAGTGCTATTGTTGTCACCCCTCATCTCACATGGGCTGCTTTTCCTCCATTGTTCCAGCCCCCGTGTGTATCAATCAAACGCAGTGAATGTTTAGTGAAGTAGCCTCGCTGCTCTTGGCAGCATTCAGACTGGCAATGTAAATCAGGGAAGGGAGCAGAGGGCTAGAGATCCACTTTTGTAGGTGCTGATAGAGGCAATGGTCATTGTTGGATTGAGGGTATTTAGCGAGTAGAAACACAGCTTCACTGTACATGTCTACATACATAGTCTACTTTCATACTCAACACATTACTCTAAATCTCAATTCAAAGCAAATGATTCAGCTGCGATTTTATATAATTTGATAGTTTTTCTTGTTTATAATTTGAAAATAAAGGTTTTGATAATTGAAAGGTTTAGTCATAATTTGAGATTTTAGGCAAAGCTATATGGACTTGTGTTAAGTTAGCTTAAAAAATTTCTTTCATAACAATCTGGAGTTGTTGTGTTTGGAAATAGCATGCAAACTGTAGTTGCTTCAAATTTACAGTGTGAATTGGGGTCTTCAGGGCATGTTATTTTCATCTTTGAGGATGCCATAAAAGGTTGTTTGTTTTGTGCCAACGTTCACAGGGGGTGTGCTACATTTAGAACCATTTGCATTTACAAGTAGCCACTCTATAAAAAAACTCTATAAATTTATTCAATCTGTATGATGTAGTATGTACTTAATTACACGTTACTGTGTCATTATGCTTTCCTCCCAAACCAGATCCTAGACTGGTTACAAAACACACACTGCTATGGACCCATTGCCTTTGTTTGACACAGATCAGTGATCATTAATTGGTGTGTGCATCACTCATGTCAGAGATCTATTTGATTAGTGAATGAAGCAGCTATAAAGTCCCCAAAACAGCAAATTAGCCATGTCTTGGCAACATTTTGTTGGATCATGATCGCAATTGTTCTGTGGGTAAGATCTTGATGGTACCTGTGTGCAGTGTACCCCGGTTGATATGTCTGTACTTGGCCCAAAGAACTGCAGCTATACAACAAACAAAAACCTGGTTCTGTTTTCAGTTGTGCATTTATTCCTTGTGTGGTTTTCCTGAAGAGGGATGCATGTCTACTATTTATAGACGGTAGACATGCAAATGAGCCTGATCTCCTGTTCTAGCAGTTTGTCAACCAAACCAAATGAAGCCAAATGAACATTGTTATTTCAGTCACTCAAGGAGCTCCCACGCCAACAAATCCACTGATGTTGTGTGTTGTATGTTATGTGGTGACACAAATCCTAATCCTTAAACTGAGGACATTCTTTGTCAAGTACCTGCGGTGTTCTTTACTAAAAATAAATTTCTACCACCTAAAAAAAGAAACAAGTGCACAAGTGCAACTTCAGATACTGCATAGAAACGATTAGGCTTCTGTTTTCTATCCTTAAAGATAGAAAGAGCTTTAAGTAATTTCAGTGAAAATTAAATTGTATGACTCTAGAGGCTAACTTAATTTGTCAGTGACAAAAATAATAAAATAAATTAATTACATTATGGCTCCAAACACCTCATTTTTATTTAGTATGAATGAAAATTCAAATCATCACAAGGGGATCTGAAAGTATAAGTACTATGTTATTAGAATTACAGATCATCCTTTTTTCCTTTGCTTTGCTCACAGCAATAGATAGTGAAAGTGATTAAGATCTCATTTCCTGAAACTCACTTCTCCTTTATCATTTCAAGGAAGAGAATTTAAAGGATGTAGGAGACAATTTGGGTTTCAGTGTGTAAAGTACAGTTTGCTGGCATCACCCCATATTTAGATGTTAGTGTTGAAACCTTGTTGTTTTTTCAGGTTTCTTTTATTACTGTTATTATTATTACTTATTTTCTCCTGTACGCAGTGGTGGAAGCTGAAGTTTCAGGAGACAATGGTAATGTGCACAAATTAGCCCTCACCTCCAAAAAAAAATAGTATACATCTCAATCATAAGAGTGGCGCTAATAAGTCAACTGTTGATTTACACCTATGAGTTACCTTTTTTGAGATGTATGTCCTTGTAATAGGCCACGTCCATTTCAACCTACATTTTTTTCCACAAATTTGCAACAACCATCTTTTTAAAATAATTTTTAATGTTTGGGTTTAGGGTGTCAAAACATTCTCTGGCACGTCCTTGCGAGTAATTACACCTTATTATTTTTGTTGTTACAGTGAACCACACCTGTCTGGATCTCTGATCTTTACAGCAACACTTGTAGTTTAAAGGAAAACAAAACTCATGCATTTTGGCTTATAAGTACAGAGAGTTGTTTAACCCAAATGCCTTGGTGTATTTTTGCCTTGCAGTAACGGAGTGGGGCGATGATGTTCGGCCCATCTCTGAAGAGGAAGCCATGGTCATTGTCAACCACCAATCCACAGGAGATGTGTGCACCCTCATGATGTGCCTGCAAGACAAGGGCACGGTAAGAAAAGACAGAAATGCGTTGTCTTGTCGTAACAGTGTTAAGGTTGAATGTGGAGACATCAGTGTAAATAAAAGTCACATAGAGCTTTGAGCCTGCAGGGAGCTTTGCACAGTCTGTGTTGTGCTGGGTGGGCTGCTGTCTGAGCATGTCTGTGTGTCTTTGTCACTGCAAATAAAGCATTTCTGTACTAGTACAGACATTGTTCTAAAATTCCTCTGTCAGCCTAAGTTAATTATGTTTAAGCATGTTTGTCAAATTTTAGCCAGCGTCTTGTCAGTCTGTTTGTTTAGCCACATGATAACGGCGTCAAGAAAAGTGTTTAAGTCCACTCTGAATTATATCACACTGTTATCAAGTTTTAATGCTGAATTCAAAAATGTAATGTTATTTATGTATTACTTTTATGTACTCATTGGGCAACAGTTTGTCCATCCATTCTCCCTAAAGTGTGGGGGGTGATTCTTTGTGTACAACAGGACTGAGTCATAGTGATGTGATGGTAGGATATGTTTTTTTTAGGTCTAGAGAGATGGACAGGAGGACAAAGCTGTGGTTTTCTGCATTCAAAGTACAAAATGTTTGGGTTTTCAGCCAACAACAGATGTGCAATCTTTGCGTGGTGGCTGCTTTGCATTCTTTCATACCGATGATGAAAAACATGTGTGTGCTCATGTTCAGAGGTTGTTCACCTCTGAACATGAGCACACATGCTCCCCACTCAGTTTCAATAGGATGTTTAATTTTACTCAAATTTAACTTTTTTGAAAATGACACATCATGTACACCTGCGAAGTTCACATAGTTCTCTGGCAGTGTAAAGTTAAATACAGATGATTGATAACTTCTGCATTTTGTAATCTGGTGTAATGACACAGAATTACATTACATTATTACATTATTATGAATTACAGAGAGAGAGGAGCTGTCAAAGCTGAAAAGTAAAGAAAACTGAAAAGTTAGATAATTTTTCTTTTTTTTACTGCAGCTGACTTGTTTTTATTTACTTCATTCACCCTACAATGTGCTTTTGGAAAACACCTTTATGTAATCTAAGAATGCATCAAAGATATTTTGGAAATTTGTCTGCTTTAGTTTGAACGTTACTAGAAAGTAAATGTCCCAGAACTGCAGCCTCTTCCTCAGACAGCGAAGCCAGTGCAGTGCACAGTGTCCAAGTCCAGACTGTAGTGTCAGTTCATATCTTGGAGTATAAGAAAAGAAGTGTCACATTCACATTAACTGTCAAGCTTGAAAGTTAAGTCTGTCACTTTTAACTTAAAGAATAAACTTTGACTCAATCTGCAAAACATGCAGCCCCACCCTACTGCCACCTTGTACAAATTGTCTTGAAGACTGGCTGTGAGTTATTTATTTATTTTTTTGGAGGCTGGAGCAGCCAGCAGTGACGTTTTCTGTAGTTTTTTTAGCTGAGGCTGGCACTGCACTGGAGCTGCCGAGCTGCACTGTAAAAACATGACATGATCTGCCTCAACGACTGCATCCATGGCCCAGTTTATCCTCTTAACACTGAAAGGACAGTAAGCCAAAGCTGCATCGGAGCAGGTCATGCGGGTGGAAGTGCACAGAGGGGGCGGTTGCCGACTGGCAAGTCTCATGCTGCTGCTTACAGGAAAACGTGGGATTTAACAAGATTGTGATGGGTTTGTTACAGATGTCTGTTGTATTTCTCTCTTTTTCAGGTGGTACGAAAAATGATGTGGTTGATGGACCATGTGTTCAAATACACAAATTTTGGCCTAGTGTCTCTGATCCATGGGGACTTCTTCATCAGACAGGTAAGAGCTCACACCAGAAGTTTTAATAGGTTTGTTTTTGTTATCTCAGCCTCTGCTTCACATTATTAACATTGCACTACATATTTAGATGCAGGATCCTGCCCAGCAGTTTTTTTTGTTGGTCTATTAGCCTGGAGGCAAAATCAACAGTTGTTGCTCTAAGATGAGACTGTTTTCCCTCACTCATCAACACCTTGTTTTTTTCCCCTGAAGGTCTGAGGATTAAAACAGACCTTTAGGTCATAACCAAACTCTTTCATCCTCCCAGCTATTGCTGGCCTGTTTTCACTGCACTCTGCAAAAGCGAAGTTGCTACCCATCTGCTTGTCCCAGCTGGGCAGCAGAAATATTAGTCTGCTTCCTGCAGCCATAGTGTCCTTTGAGAAGCATACAGAGGACAGTGGACAGTGTGGGAGGGCTGCTCAGTCCTGCTGGGTCAGACTGACCCTTTGTTGTGGGATCAGCTGGGTCAGAGTGGCCTGCTCTGACAAGTCTCCTTATGGAGCCTACAGGGCGCCTACTGGTCGGAGAATTCCTGACATATCATGCAGATTTTAGAGGATAATTTTTGTCAAATTAAACATGAATTGATGGATCCAATGACAAAAAATATTGGGATATTAATTAATTTAAATTTGTATGATGTTATATAATCACAACAAAAAATATCTCAAGGCACTTTACATAATAAGGTCAAGACATTGCACTATTTATATATGAACAACAAATCACTATTGAATGAGCACTAGGTGACAGTGGTTAGGAAAAACTACATTTAACATAAGAAACCTTCAGCAGAACCACGCTCAGGGTGGGTGGTCATCTGCTACGACCAGTTGGAGTAAGTGAAAAGTGAAGAGGGAAAAGAACAACAAGAAGCAAAGATACAAAGAATGTGATCAGGGAAGATGTCGAGCAACTTCAGCTGCCGCCAGCACAAAAGACCTGGACCACCTCAGAGTGGATGCTCATGTGCTCGAGGAGAAAGATGGTGGTTTAGAGGAATGCAGTGAATTCTAATAAAGGTACAATGTGAATTGGACACTGGATCAACGCCAATCTTTTATGTGAAGTTCAGGATGTTATTGTTGCGCATATTTGGAAAAACAGCATTCAGCTGTGAACTTTCACTATCACATACTTCAACTAAGTAGAATACCTGCATCCCCTGCAATAATGAGTTTCAGCACAAATTGAGGAGAAACCTCTGAACATTAAATCATTGCTGCATGCTGTTTGTGCTTATAGACATCACACTGGTATTAGCCATGCAGTAAGAGGAGACACTGAATGAAGTTGTATCCACACGTCAGAACCAGAGAGCTCAAATCAATGTGCAATGTCCCTCTTATAGCTTTACTGTGGAGATGTTAAAGTCATTGTTAGTTAGCCTGAGCCAACCCAACCAATGTATGTCTGCGTTTATATACTTATCTAGTGTTGTGTTGTGTTGTGTTGGAAAAGAGCTGTTTTCCAAGTGGTCATATTTTGTAACACTTTCAAAACCAAACAGGACTCGTTGGCCCCAGCTCGAATAGGGCAAAAGTAAAAAAAAAAAAAAAAAAATCAATGCTTCATTTCAAGTGATATCATTGCTGCATGGTTTTCTGTGCCAATAACAAAATGTTTGTCCACACTTGTTTTGTCAGCAAAGTTTTGAAAAAGCAGCTTTTTTCAGCTGCAGAATAACAACGGCAAGAGGGAATTAATTTTTTTTAGGTCATGGAAATGCTTTGCATGGAATTTCACGTCAGGCACTGTGCCGAAGGTGAAGAACCCAGAGTGTGCTCACAGCTGAACTTACTATGTGTGGAACTTACTATCCTCTCTGTGATCCCCGCCAGCATTCTTGTGTGCATTCTTGACATCTTTTCTCAGAATACTTCACACGTCCACAAAGCACAGCAAGCATCTGCCCAGTCTCCCAAGCATCTGCTGTCCACTCATACTGGCAGACATGTCTCCAACATCTTTATGCACAGCACAGAGAAGAGTGCTTTAAGGGCAGTCAAGTAGCTACTTGTGGTACAGGTTTTTTTTTTTAAGTTTTCTTGTTAACGTAAGGATTCACAGCCTTTCGAACTTAGGAGAACCTTCCAATTAGAGGCATACATCAACATTTAAGTATGCACAGAACCACAAAATGTTACAACTCATATTCTGAATACAATAATTCCTATCATGTCACTGTTTGCATGGTTTTGTCTCCTTTCATGAGAGCAAGCTGAATAGACATCAAATATCACAATTAATTTGTCCTAAACAAGTGATGGATGCAAGTTCCTATAACAGGAAATCAGCTGCTTTGATGTAATGAAAATCAGGATGGCCTTAAAGTAAAGTACCTTTTAAAATATATGTTTCAAGTACTCTTATGTCACTTGGGACACTAGCTTATCAGATTGTGAGCCCTCCTTTTATTTTGTTTAAATATACACAGAGATTTCTTATCGGGCCAGTGGTAACTTGCGTCTCCACAGTGGTGTTTTTATTTGTTTGTATCTATCTATATCCTTGGTTCTGTTTGGCTAAAGCATGTGGGAGCATATCAGGAAAAAAAACTGTGCAGGTTGCTCACTTGAGAAACAGGGCCTAGCATCAGAAGCCTTCAGCTATGGAAAAGAAAACTAGTAATACTGTCAAATTGAAGTCACAGGCTAAATGCAAACAATTTTAATTCTTGACATTTGATGTTGGGAAATGTCCCCTTTACATAGTGTAACTCAGCATTGTGAAGTAGATATCTGTTAATTCATGTACAGGTCAAAAATAGTGTAGCAATAGTCTCAAGATCATGTATAAGTTTCTGATGTCTTTGTAGTTGCAGCTAAAATGTTCATTGTGTTATTAGCAGTTTCGCTACATACAGCTGCATAGATAAAACACACATGGAATCACTCAATACACACATACACTCACAGCTCAGTCTGGCAATGCTAATGCATTTAGAATAGCTTTTGACCAGGCCTAACTAAAAATCAATGCTGCTCCTCCTCATCCCATCGCTACTAATGCTCCTAATGTTTTCAAGGCAGTCATGTTTTGCATCCATTTCAGCTGTGCCACTAATGGTGCTCTGAGTGCTCCACAGTGGTACTCTAGCTAACTTCTGATTTTGTGTTAGCTTGTTTTCATTTGCTTGCTTAATTTTATGCTGACAAATTTTTTATCAAGTTAATGGTTTTTAGCAGGTGTTTTCAATTGTGTTATTTGTTTGGAGCAGTTAAATACAGAGGAATAAACTTGTTCTTAATGCAATTTGCCTTTGCTTTTTCTAGATTATTAGCATTTTAAACTACTGGGCTGGAAACTCAACTTAAAACATGTTATATGACTAGATTAGTCAAACCATGACGCTTCATTGTGGATAAATGTTTATTTCGCTTGTCCTACAGGGTAAAGCTCACCGAGACAAACAACTGATCTACCTAAAAGATCACCTAGACAAATACTACCAGAGCCGTGACAGGAAGTGGATAGTGCTGTTTCCTGAGGGTGGCTTCCTGCGCAAGCGGCGGGAAACCAGCCAGTTGTTTGCCAAGAAGAATTCTCTCCCGCATCTGACCCACGTCACGTTGCCTCGTCTCGGGGCCACCCAAGTCATTTTGAAAAACCTGTCCGCCCCGCTGGAGAACGGCAGCGTGGGCAGTGAGACTGGCACCCCTAACCAGACAGGTAACTTCACCCTTCTCTCAGACCGGTCTGCATATTCTCCCCAGTTCTTTTACAGGAATATTTGTTTGACATACTTATCTTTACAAATTGTGTTTTAATTAGGGCTGGGGAGTGCAAGCCGCAGTTAATGACCTTATTTTCAATATGCATCAGTAACAATATATTTAAGGGCATACACATGAAAGTTGGAATCTGTACTAACATCTTAGAAAGTGTTTGTGGTGTCTGAATTTCACACATGGCGGAAGTTGAATGGCTTACTATATATGTGTGTGTGTGTGACATTTGCTTAGTTTTCTCGCTACAGCTGTTGTACAGCTTTGGATTTTATCGTGGGTGAATTGTTTATTGCTTGTTATTGCATACTTTGAGTGTTTTCATTGTTGCCTTAAAAGCCATTTCGGTGAACAGGTGACTGGTGTCATGTCTTTACATAAATTACTTGCAACGGGTGTACAGTTGTGCAGATACCAGCTTCTTTTTTTTTTTTTACAAGCTAGAAATGAGTGATTATAACTTAAGAAACATTTTAGTTACTGGTCTGTTTAAAAACGTTATATTGGCAATAAGAATAATGGAAGACGTGTATAGTGGAGTAAAGTCACTAGACAGTGTGTAGCATGTAGCAGCACATTATACACAAATTCAAAGCCACAAAAAAATAATTCAAGTGATGTACATCTCCTCTGCGTCACATGAAATTTTAAAGTAAGACAAACCTGCGTGTTGGCAAATGTGAGAAAATAAGTCTGATGCTGGCATCAATCGTTTTCGTTTGTCAATCTGAAAAATTGTGTTGTTGTCTTCTTCATATAATAGAATCTTTATAAAATTTAAATTAAGAACATTTAAATTTCAGACCTTGTTTGGTGTGATTTGCTTTATTGAATTTATTTTTAAGTCTCAAAAAGAACAGTGCAGTTTCTGTGGATTATTTTTTCTCTTTACTTCATAGAAAAACCAAAGAACTCTCCTGCTGTACGGTGCACCATAGTTCTTGATCAAATGTAGTTGCATTCTTCAAACATGAAGCATTAGATCAACTCTTTGTCCTATGGCCCTCATGAGACCTGTTTTAAACAAAAGGTAAAGATTGCCAGAAGAGGAATAGGATACCACGCACAGAACGGCCAGAAATTGCATCAAGGTCCTTGAAACCCCAGTGGTGACTTTCAGTAGAGTAATTTTTCTGTCTAGAGACCAGCCCTAATTACAGCCAATGAGCAGGAAGATAATGCTTCAATTAACAGGCACGAATTTTTTAGCTGAATTTCTGACATAAAAGTTGTTTTTCATTCTAATAAATCCAAGTGGAATGTGACACTCTTAAATCTAGATTGTGGGCTAACAGAATGTTTCACTCTCAGCAAATACTAGATATCTCAGTAAACCTGCTTCTTGAAGCATCCTCGGCAAAAAACACAGTTAAAACAGCCATAAACATACAGATGCAATGGCTGCACACTCAGCTTACCCAGTGGACTCTCCTGGCTGTGGTTCAGAATCCATTTAAGACTGTGCTGTGTTAATAGTAATACAGAGAGACTTTGTGCCAGCATTATCGAGAATGTGGTTCAGAGACTTTCGCCTTTGCTAACACAGCTCTGTGTCCTCCAGCCTCAGCACTAACAGCAAGGTGCTGTCTGTTTGTCCCTCTGCAGGACAGACTGTCAAACCAAACTATCTCAATCAGCCGCTGTAAAATTTAGAGAATGTCTAGCATGGTGCTGTTTACGTGTTCAATTATGTGCTGTGTGTGTAGTTTTAGTGTGTTGTCTTTTCAGCTAATTTAGCTCAAAGTCTTCATCCCATTGGTGCCAACAAACATGGACTGTCAGCAGAGGTTTTATTTATAACATCTGGCCAGAAGGCAACGTTTCAGGGTTTCAGATGTGTCAACTTATTTAAGGCATTCATTGCGTTACTGTGTTTTTTTTCTGCTTTGTATTCTGTAGTTAGGTTCAAATGCCAGTTTAGTCTCGATCTTCTTGTGTCCTTTCCTCTTTTACAGTAGGAGGAGGGGGAAGCTGGTTGCTGCAGCAGGGCTTGTCCTTCCACTTGAGTCTTGCTAATGGCATTAAAACCTGGGGCATAGGGAAAATAACACATACCCAGAAGAGCAGTATGTTCCTCACTGTCTGTGTGTGTGTGTGTGTGTGTGTGTGCTGATCAAAGACACTGCTTTGTCTCCCTCTGACCCTCCCTGATGCGCTGCAGAGGTGCCCAGAGCTTGCTGACTCACTCAGAGACAAATGGGCCACTTGGAGAAAATAAGATTTGATGTAAATGTGTGTGCCGCTGTGTATCAGCCATGCAATGTCACCCAGGCTAAATACACAGCTCAGTGCAGATACAAAACACATGGGTCGCTGGTTGCCAGTGTAGTTCGTAGCCTGCAGAAAAGCTCTGTGTGCAGCTAAGACTGATATGGTTTACATGATTATCAAAGTGCATTAACCGTTGGCAGGTAAACAAAGTTCACAGCTATGAGTCATTTCTGCTGAGAAAGGAGCTCCAAATGACCTACAGGTAAACAAGTTTGATAACACTAACCAATCGGACACAGTTTTTATGCACTAGTCAGTGAGTAGGAGGGACAGGTGTGGGCTTCAAGTGTTGTAATTGGCCTGCAGAGTGGCCTGATAGAGAGCCAGATGTATTTCCTTCCTCTACCTGTTTACACAAGGATAGGGCTTCTCTGATGTCATTTTAAATTACCACACCTGCTGTTATTACAGTATTGTTTGTCACGGCGATACCTTTGCTCAAGGCCCCATTCTTTGGCTGGCAATCCACCTGAGACTGTGGCTGCCTTTCAGCACACTTGGACAGAGCTCTGTGTCCAATTACTAGCACAGATAGCTGTGATGTGAGCCATTCCTAGCAGTACCAAAGATGCCTGTCAAGTCACTGTAACATTGGTTCAAACGAGAAAGCAGCCTGAGTTTAGCTGCTTTTTGTCATCTCATTTATCAGTACAGTAAGTATACTGAGATGTGCATTCTCCTAGACCTGGTGTCTAGTGAAATTCTATATTTTACTCTAGTAAAGAGTAAAAGTGAATGAATGGTTACTCGGGCTGTTGTATTAGCATCACATAAACCTCAGATGGCTAGCTTAGCAGCTTGGAAAGCACTGAACTCGTCAAAACGAAATCAGGAATCATAAAATATCCCTCAATAAAGAATATCTACAAATAGCTCAGCGAACACATTGGTGCTCCTCTCATCACTTTAAATATTAAGATACGTCTTTTAAAAAAGTATAGTTTAGTAATAATTGAAGTGAACATTAGGACTAAAAAAAAAGAAAAAGAAATGGGTTCACATGTGCCACGTCACAGAAGAGTTACATGAACTCCTAGACTGTGTAAACGGTATTGAAAGAATCTGTTATGAAAGTTCTCTTTCCCTTATGTGCTATGTTTTTTTATATTTTCAAATACCATATTCGTATTTCTAAACATGTTTTGGATGTTACTGGTCACGTGTGTCATTGTTTGAATAGAGGAACTACTGTAGAAAGTGTGGTCATTCCTCTGTATTATGAACATCATGTAATTAAATTAAAGGAACCATAACTGTTCTGTTTACACTTGTCTTTAGTTAATGCGCTTCTTTGCTGTCATAGTCAGATATTAAGGCTGTTACCACTTTCATCTCTGTGTATCCTGGAAGAAAAAAAAAGGTCTGGGGAGAGTTTAGTCTAGCTGAGCTCTAATTGTAGATGGCGGAGCAAATGTATTGCTTCTGTCAGAATGTATTCACCACTCTCAGAAGTGACATACTGTACACAACAAGAAGCCTCTCTGGGTGTTATTGAAGTATCGCATATCTAACATACTGTTTAAGCATGTTGTAGCTATACATTGCTTTATGTATCTTCTTGTCCTCCCAGCTTACTTTACTGTGTTTGTGTTTTTTCTGTGGCAGGTAACAAGCGTAAAGGCTTGCAGTGGGTAATAGATGTGACCATAGCGTACCCTAAAGCAAAACCCATGGACATCCAGACCTGGATCTTTGGCTACAGACCTCCTACAGTCACACATGTACATTACAGGTAAAGATTAAATGTTTGTTTAAGCATTCACCTTTCACCTATATCTCTAAGGTTTCCAAAACAGTCATTTGTCATTCACATGAGAGGAAACAAAAGAACCATTATTACTATGCAAATATACTACTGAGCCAACATGCAAAGAAACTACATCACATGAAAATTACATGACATCATAAAAGTGCAACAGAATATTAGCAATAAGTATTGTTTATCCATTTTGTAATAGTTAGAAATATAGAGAAAACAAGTCCTGCATGACAGGAATTGTATTTAAGAGCACCCATATCACAATATTTTTAACAGAATTACACTTAGTAAAGGTTCAGAGTCTCAGAGTCAGCATTGTTCATGCTACTCACATAAATAAAGGGAGGGGTTTCCCTAGTTCTAAGTCCACACAGCTACAACACAAGTTGACCGCTGAAAAAACCACCTTCCATACTTAGTGAGTAGGCAGAACACATCTGACAAGAGTTTTTATGACTATTCACAGTGCAGTCTTTGTTTCACTGCTCAGTAATTTTTTACTCACTCAGCTTTTGTAGTAACATGAAAATTAAAATGTTAATGTTAAATTAGAGAAAGCATGGAGCATTCTCTTGCATGTAAGACATTTTCTGATAATCAACTTAATATCATTTTATGATTTCATAATTGGACTCTTGACCATCTTTCATTTATTACTAACCAATGTATCATTGTATGTAGAAAATAATGAACAGACTCAGTAAAATCATTAGTTGTCATTACTTGGTCTTGGTCAGAAAGTGAATTAAGAATGACAGCAGGACTTTGAATAGAGAATATGGAAAAGAGGAAAATAAAGGAATAAATAGAATTTAAGCATCCTATATTCTTTGTCCCTCTATATTGTCCTACTGTTATTTCCCTCCTTGTGTTTCTATTCCATTCATGTGATGATTTGATGAAGGAGGCCAGGATTTAATCTTCTGCCGATTCAGTTGAAGGTTTAGAGATTGTACACCTCTTGTGTGTAGGGTGGGATGGGACAAAGTAAAAGGTGATTTATGAACCCTGACTTATTCGCTCCTCTAAGGAAGTTCCTTTGCCCACATAGACTAAGGCTGAGGACTCATTAAGTCTGTAATTAGACGAGCAGAGGATGCACTAGTCCCACTCCACCTCGGGGACTCTCTAATCAGCCATCGACACAATCAGCTTCCCTTGCTCGGTCAGCAGCTCTGCAGCCTGGGGACGAACGGGGAGGCACCCAACCAAGCTAAAAGCACAGCTGTTCCTGTTACAAGTGTAAACACGCAGTTCTAACAGTGTAGACGACGCTGATCATAGAGAAGTTAGGCCCATGTTGGTACAGGTGCAGAGGAGCGGGCGACGTGCAGCACTTTGGTGATTCAGACAGGACAGGCGACTAGACGATGTGTTTCTGCTGTGTCAGTACAGGACATTTTGTACAGTCAGTGCAGAATTTTGTTGCATCCTTCAAAATAATATAGTTTAAGAATATTCATGCATTTGAGTGAGTCTGCTAAAGAAATACCCAACTGCTCCAGCAATATGCTAAACTTTACTAGCAGAGATTATGTTCCAGCCACTCTTTAGAACATCATGAAAAAGACAACCAGCACAAGAATCATTGATCCTCAGACAAGTTCACCAGTCCAACTAAGTATTTACAACATTTTTATAAGAATCAATAAAAGTCACAACACAAGAAATATCAGGCTGTTATTTCCTATATATGTTTAGCTTTTTCAAAATAAACTAGGTTTGCTTGAGTGTGAACTAATATTACTGGTAAAGAATCAGTTTTCCTATGTGCAAAACATAATTTTAAAGGGACATTTAATAGTATGATCAAAAATATCAAAACAGTAGCACTTCTGGTTTGAGGGATACTTACCTACCATCTCTATCTAATAGATTGTTATGCTTTATAGTCAGGATTCCAGATTCACAAAACTGTATTATTATTATTTCAAGAGGGAAATTGTTTACATATATTATACCTTATATCATAGCGTACACACTGATAGTGTTGTCAGGACCCATCTAGAAAAGAGTATCGTCCTACTTGGCATTTAATGTTGGGGCTAGAACACCAAGCACAGTGTCAGCCGTTGGCCGTTAGCAGTGATTCAGCATGTTGAGTCTGCCGTGGAAGCAGTCAGATAGAGAGAGCTCTGTGACCGGCTGCTCGCTTAGCAATTAAGTGATTTCACTCATTTGGTGGGGTGTCTGCTTACGTTTTGCATCCGCCTTTGCTTTTCCTACAAACAGAAGAAGAGGAAAGAGCACTTATTTTTCATGCTTACCATATTAGCCTGTTTGTGTTGGTTATGCTTGGTTAGGCTGGTCTGTTGCATTTTCCGTTTTTATTCTAAAGAAACACTACACACTAGATATTTCCTTGTCGTCACGGAACATGTACATGTCAGCTGTCAGCTAAAAGTCGAATACCGTATTTGTGATGTGGTTTAACAGAAAATGCCAAGCATTTGGTAATTCTTCTATGTCGCAGCCCTACATCCGACTGTTCCTATGTGAACTGACCTTGAACTGTCCTAACGTTTTATAGGTCTGTATAAATTACTACTGCGCCTGATCCTCGGCTTCAAAACAAGCAGCTGAGTATTAAGTAATATTCTAGATGAATCCGTGATGAGCACTCAGCACTTTTTTTAATCCTTCTACCTCCCTCTGTTCTCTCTCTGCCTCCATTCTTCACCCCTCAGCACCACCCTCCCTCGCTGTGTCTCCTGCCCTCTCCCCGTATAATCTCGGCCTCCCAGATTGCAGTATCATAAGCCCTCTGTGAATGGCAGATGGGAGAGCTAGGTGGGTGTACAGAGGCCGAGTGAGGGCAGTAGTGGGTGTTAAATACGTTGAAATCTTTTTTTATTCTTTTAAATGCACCTTTTTTTTTGCTGCTGTGTGCGTTTCTGAAAGCTGCTGTTTGAAAATATCTGAAATGTGACATGATTTATGGAGTCAGAGTCTGCCTGGTCATCACATGGATGCTTTCGGGCTACACACCTGGCTTTCTCTCAGTGACACAAAGAATTGTTGAGCCTGCTGCTTTACTGCTTTCTTAAGATATCCAAGTTTTTTTCCCTTTCCATACTAATTTTGAGTTTGGGGGTCCCTTCAGCACCTTACCCATGTTCAGTACCTCTCACACTGGGGTTTAACCTGTGAGTGTCTTGATGATTTTAGGTTGTATTTTAGAATAATGAATGTATAGAGAGATGTTATTTTTTCCAAAACTTAGGACTGTCATAGAAACCATAGAGACCCATAGGCATCATGCCCCACTCATCTTCACTTCAGTCAGTGGTGAATCCTCCTCAAGACGTGTCAGAGTTCATCAGCAGCATTTTTTGGCATATTTGTCACAATGATTCAGCTCATCAAACTAATTTTAATATTACACAAGGATAACCTGAGTAAACGCAGTTCTTAAATTATGATTTCCTTAAGGGAAAAACTGTCCAAACCTGCCTGACACTATGTGATAAAGTAATTGCATCGTAAACCTAATAATTAGTTGTGCCACTTGGTGGCAACTACTGCAATCAAGCATTTGCAATATCTACAAATGAGTTTTTCACATTGCTGTGGAGGAATTTTGGCCTACTGGTCTTTGCAGAATTGTTTTAATTTAGCCCCATTGGAGGCTTATCAAGCATCAACAAACCTGTTTAAGGTTATGTCTGTGACAAATATGCAAAAAACTAAAACAAAACAGGAAGGGCACAAATACTTTTTCACAACACTACATTGCTATAATAAAATTAATAATTATTCAGTGTGTGTAAAAGTACTCTAGTTTTCTGTGACCGGCTGCTAACTGAAAATCCTGCATGTAAAATATGAAGTACTATTACTCAAGTATTATCAGCAAAATGTCCTTTAAGTGACAACAGTAGAAGTACTTGTTGTGCTAAATTGTTCTTTCCAGTCAATCAAGCTTTATTTGTTGTAACACCTTTGACTGAGTTGATAAGACCAATTGGGCACTCTGCTCTGATCATAAAAATGATGAAGATCCAATAATATTCTGTAAAATAGATTGAACTGGACAAGAGCTAGAATACAATAGCAAATAATGGGTTGAGACAAAATAACATTTAAGATCATGAATAAAGTACCGTAAATGAGTTAATTGAAGATACCAAAACCACAAATGGGCTTTTTCATCATTATTTAGAAATGCTCATATGTAAGAAAAAAACAAAACAAAAAACCATTATCTACATTGATGCTGCATAAATTTAGTGGACCAAAAGTGCAATGTTTCCATCCATAATATAGTGGGATAAAATAGGAACAGTTAGTACAAGTACCTTAGAACCTGTCTACACTAGTTGAGTAAATGTTTCTAAATATTGAGAAATATTTGTTGATTTGTTCTTATCTTGTTTAGTTTGTCTTGGGGAGGAGCATTGTAGAGTTAACCTCAAACATGAACCTTCATAATCATCATTTCAGGCCATGTAATTTATATCAAGTGTTACAGTGGTTTTATCACCCTTCTGACCTTTGTACTTATATCAGGTCATTGCTCCCATGTTAGGTTTTTACTAACCTCCGCACGGCTCCCTCCACATCCTCCATCTCTTTCCTATGTCCTTAAAAGACAATATCGGCACTCTGTTAAAGGCGTATGGTCACTGTGATCAGGTGAAAGTGTGCTCCTGCCACGTAGAAACAAATCAATGTAAGGTTAAAGGGCTACAAAACATGGTAATGTTTGCTAGTCACTCAAGTTCAAATTGAAAACAGATGGTTAGTTTTTTTACGTACCTGTAGTTGACTGACAGCAGGTCATGCAGCATTGCATCATTTGTGTTTGTCCTCTCTGGTGTCTAATAGACCTCAAAAACAAATAAGTGATTATCAGTATTTTGAGTATTATCAGCGCAGGCCTCAGCCTTTAAATTATCATACAAATCAACAAAAAAAGAGACATTTTGTGCTGTTATATTACAGAATGGTTTGCACTATGCTAGTATTTTCCTTTTAAGAGCAGATAAAATACAGGGAGTAGGAAACAAGCAGAGAATCCAGAGAATCCAGAGAATCTCCACAGTTCTGGTGAAGCACATACTGTACATGTTACCTTGTTACATGTTTGAGTGTAGTTTTCCTATAGTCTAAATGAATCAAAACAAAATACAAATGCATCCATTCTGCTTTGAACCCAATTCAACCCGATTCAAAGGTTGAATTGATTCATCCATAAAAAGAAGGAAATTACTGTTGTTTTAAATGAAATCAAGTAACAGCATTACCAAAAGTTAAGCAAAGGTTACCGAAACGCAACTCGAGTGGACGTGTTGACAATGTTTTTATTATGCCACTAACTTTGCTTCAATGTGCCGTGAACAAAATACTAATTTCCGCAGCGTTGCTTTTTGTGCCTCCTACACGCTGTAATGATGAGCCACCGCTCACTGAAATCAAACGCTGTATTTTCAGTAAGTGAGAACGTGTTTGACTCAGTCTCTTGTTGTGTGCTACGTGTTAAACTGCGACTGATCTGAATCTTCAAACGTTTTCCAGAGTAAGTAAGGAAACCACTAATGTTTCTTAAATAGTTTGAATGATCCTTTAGCTAAACCACGCAGGTTATCATGGCAAATAGCTGCTCTGCTGCAGCAGCATTAAGCAAGTGTGTGAACCTACAGCTCAAAGTGTGATTTCCTTCTTGCACTACTGTTTAAGCTCTGACAGTTTTTAAATATTTGCTGTGAAAATATAAATACAGTAAAATTTATATTGTTGTAACCATGCCCATCATAAACACAGACTAAATCCTGGCTCACACCAGGATGCATATGTAACAGCAGTCATTGCTCCGATTAGTTTTTCTAACTGTATAACATAACGAAAGTTCTTTGATCAGCACACCTCCACTAATGATACAGATTAATAATGTGCCAGCTCTTTAGAAGAAGAATGTGATAATTGGCACAGGTTTGTTGAATAATTAATATATTGTCCATCTAAATAATGTACATAATCAGTCTGTTCACAATACCACTTGTAAACAACTTTCTGTTGAAGTCATTTTCTGTAGCAACATGTTGGCAGTTTTATCAACTTTTCTCCCTTTGACCGAGACCTTGATATGTCTGTTGGAGTTTCTGGTATATCTCTTGTTCTACACCACACCATTTCCTAGAAAGCAGGCTAGAAGGAACACTGTCTTGACCCAGAAAGGAAACAGATTAAAGACGAAATAGAGCAATTAACGAGCAAATTCCCACCATCCCCCAACTTGTGTATGATTGCTGATAAGCATATCTTGGCATTCTGCATGTAAGGGCCCCTAGGAGTTGTGGACTTTCTAGTTTACTTCATGATCTCTATTGACCACAAATTAAAATTAATACAGTGAAATATCCACTGTTATTTATCCAGTATAGCACAAATAAAGCAAAGGTGTATCTAAATTTATTCTGTTTAAATAATTCTTTGTTTGGTCATTGCTTTAGCTATCACTCCAGAGAAAAAGAGAAAGAACTCTAAGCCTACAGTCTGGGACTTGGAGTCTCATTGCACTTACATGAGGACCCCTATCTTAACTAGAAATAAACTGGGAGCAGGGCTGCAGACCTTTTTAGGTCCCTAACCAAACTGGCAGCTAATCTCAATATTCACATTTTGCCACATTCTGCCCAACAGCAGACATCCCAGGGCACATTTTTGTTTCTCAAGATTTCACAGCCAGAGAGATTTAGGGCCGTATAGAGTCCCCAAACAATGACTGGCTGCCCTCCAAAGAGGCCTGTTGAGTGGACAGACTTTTCCAGCCACAGTCTAAATTTAATTAGCTTCTCAACCCAGATTGGAGGGGAAACAATATCTCAAGAATAAGAGCTGTACAGAAGCTAAGCGGTTCCAACAAAGCAGAAAATGGACGATCAAAAGCTTCTGATCTGCACTGTTTATTATCCTAATTTGTCTTTCATCTAATGAATAAACACATTCACAACTATCCGGGTAGAAGTAACTGCTACAGTTCAGATTTGTAAGATGAATTTACTGCTACTTTATGTTGTCCAAAAATGGGAAAAAAAACACAAACATTAAAGTGTCACTTAAAAAATAAGAATGTACAGTACATCCTCTGTAACGTAGGTCAACACATGCTAAATCTGATATTGAAACTTACTGACGGGAGAAGCGGCAGCTCTCCCCCAGCTGCCTGTCTGTACGCCAGGGTGTCAGGTTAACAAGCTGGCCAGTGCCAAGTGGGTTAGGTTGGAAATGAGAGCTCTGCTGTGGGCCCATGCCAACACATCACCACCAGTTCCTCCCTACCACCACCACCATCATCACTACTGTACACTGTTACACATACTCTTTGCACTCAGCACAATCAGTGGTTGCCACACCACGTGGTGTGATATGGCAATGCTGTTAATGACGATTTGTTGATATAAAGTTAAAAATGCACTTAAGGTTCCCAGGAATTAAATTACAAAGCAACATTTCAACTTAGCTAAGATTTTCCTCGGGCATTGTCAAACCCTTGGTTTAATTTCTGCTATATCAAAATATTGCTTCATAATCAAATTTGCTGAGTTCTTGTAGTGCATTGTGTGGATCTTTTTTTTTTACCTTCAGGTGCTTTGGGTCAGCACTTGTAGAGACATGTTTGGGGTGACTTACACTGTGCTAATATAGAGTTCGCTGTACACTACGCTTGGTGTGTTTTAAAGTTTGCTAGTCAAGATGGTCTTACATTAAATTCAGCACAAATTGGCTTTAATAATAATTGATACTTTATTTATCCCCTTGGGGAAATTAAAAAACATGACGCCTGTTTCTCACTCACTTTAATTAAAAAAACATTATCTTAGAAAGGCAGTAGAAGAATGACAGTTTATTTCATCAGCTGATATTTTCAAAACAACATGATTGACAGTAGTCTGAAATATAGTATCAGGTTTTTAGGACAGGAAACAAACCCTGTGAACTTCCTCATGCTGTTTGATTGAGGCTGTCAGTGGATAGTCTGAAACTGCTTTTTCCAGATATAGCTACAGGCCTTCTTCTCCAAATAAACTTGGCTGATAAACCACTGAAAGCAGCTGATATAAGGAAGATACTGTATGCTATCTAAGCATGTTGTGCTGATTTGTTGTGGACCTGAATCAGCAGCACCTCCTCCAGACCTTAGCTTCCTTCAGCAGCCTGTGCAGCTGCTGTGGACACCAAAAGATCCTGATTTCTGCATGAATATTTCAGCTGCAGGAAAGCGCTGTGGCAGCCGTCTGCTACCCAAGGCCCTAAATGCTCAAATCTTCCGATAAGTGGCACAAGCCAGCTCCTGTTTCCTCTGCCAGGATTACAGAGCTATCCGTTTACATTTCAGAGCAGGCAGGGCCTTTGGAAGGCATCCTGTACCCAAGCAGGTGTGAACTGCGCTCACGTGTTACATTAGATCATGCATTTAATCATTCAGTCATTCATACTTATATTTAGTAACAGTACCATGACATTCAACCATACATTGCTGTTAAAAAATCATTAATTTTCTACCACAGAATACAATCTTAAAAGACACTACATATGCAGCTAAAACCAAAAATCACCACAACTAGATGGTGGTTACAGGAAAACACTGCTTTTATTGTTGTAGTGGTGACTTTCTTGATTTATCCTCTGCCTTAATTGCTACCTCCTGTCCACATAATATTGTATCAGTTTCCCAGTAAAGCATATTAATATGTCTATTATTCTCAGCCTGTTATTCATTTTGTTCTTTATTGGTGCTTTGAGAAAGCGTCAGTGCTATTGTTTGGTTCCTATGGCACATGAGTAACATAAGAGATACCTGATATCCACAGACACAGTAGGAGAAGCTTTGTGGAGCGTCTTCCTTTTGGCCTCTAATCACCCTATCGGGTGGCCACGCCAGCTTAGTTCCTGTTTTGTGCAGCCTGAGCTGCTCGGAGGGCTGGTGTTGCTGTTGGTCAGAATTTAGGCTTTATCAGAACCTTTGACAGCTGAAAGTGGTGGATTCTATCTGTTTTATCTTGAATTTAGCAGGCATTTCATGCAGCTATAACACATGGAAGTTGTTCTACTTTAACAGGACTTTGTCTTGTCTTGACTTGCTACAGAGCAACACCCACGCCGGGAACCACTGGATAATGAGAAGTTTCCATAGATATGCACTTAAAATATATCAGCCAAACGGAAGTCTGCGATGAATCATCAGCCCCTGCCCTTCTGATCTCTGAAACAGACGGGCCAAGCCTTTTCCTGATTTGGCCATACAGACTGCTTCACTTTTAAGATCATGTTTTACTGTAGCAAGTGTCCATCTGTGCTAATGTGCTCTTGGACAGTAGCTTTTGAGCTTTTCACAGCAGTAATTTCCAGAAGATGGGCTCAGTGAGAATGAAAGTCTCATTTAAACTCTGTAATGAGATGGAACTAGCCTTTCTAAAGATTTTTTAAAATAATGTGTTCCGAAAATGTCTTATTTGAATGCACTTTCTGATTCTAATGATTATGATTTTTGCAACCAATTGTTATTTTCATTATCACCTCGTCCGCAGATCATTCTCTTGATTAATCCAGAAATAAGTGAAACACCCTTCATAATTTCAAAGAATCATCAAACCTATTCTTCATCTCAGTATTCATCCGTTACTGGAAAATATTTAACATTTCTGCTTTAAAATGTATTTCAATGGTATTACAATTATATATATGTTAGACCATAAATAGCCATAGTATTTTTCTATTCATTAAATCCTCATTTACGGAATTGTGTGAATACTGGTTCATGTAGCTGCAGACAATGAGGCTGGAAAAGTGTCCAGGTAGTCGTCATCAAGGGTTCATACCTGCAACATAAAGCAGAGGAAGCTCTTAAGATATATCTCAAAAAACAAGATGTCATCCCAACGTAACTGTTTTGCCTTTACTTAGATTGCTTTTAATTTGTATTGATCACTTCAGTAACATATTATTACTTCCTTTTTATGGAGGCTTTCCTCCCAGGCATCGATGTACTTTTTTGTGGCTGGGAATATTGATTGTATAGGAGGTGCTTGTCTCAGGGAGGAGACTGTAACCTCTATCTGAAGGTGACCACGAGCTGGCAGTGTGAGAGTGCAGCCTGCTAGGGACCCCTTCTGGCTAGAAACTAGATTTCACCTCACTGTGACTTCTGAATGTCAGCCTCCTACTGTTTTCACAGTGTCAGCCAACACATCAGTCATGGTGTTTTCTTTAAGGTGTCATTTAAAATGTGGTTTTAGACACCCAGGCGTGATCAGCTACGGGAAGATGACGATTTGATGTGAGGATAATACATAGAAATGACTGGCTGCTGATAGCTGCAAAAACAGCAACGATTCTGTTTTTGTTTCATTTTTTGTCTTTATCAGTGACGTCTAAAGTAGGGCTGCAACTAACAGTTATTTCCATTATCAAGTAATCTGCTGATTATTTTTTGATTAATAATTTTGCCGTTAAATGTTAGAGAATATGTAACTTTTCTTATGAACAGCTGATTGCTGAGTAATGTTGAGCTGATGCTGCAAATTTATTGATAATTATATTGACAGTGAATTACTTTCAAGTTAAAAGTGTATTAGAAAACAAAATCTCAAACATCTGTTGCTCATTTTTTTAATATGAGCTAATAAATGAAATATTCAATGGTTTCAAACTGTTTTTGCACAAAACAAGTCATCTGATGATATCAATTTGGACTGTGTTGGCTTTTTTCACTTTTTTGACATTTTACAGTCTAAACAATCAATTTAATATTCAAGAAAATACTAAGCAGCATAATCAGTAACTACATATAGTAGTAATATTAATAGTATTAATTTGTTTTTTGCCTGAAGGCTTGTATTCCACCATGTATACCCAAAATGCAAACCATATTTATAATTTTACTTTAAAGAAAATCTGTGCTATTTATAAAATATAGTTACTCTTACGGAGATACAAACATTTGTCACCATATCTTCTAGCAGGTACATTGTTAACCGATCAGTATATAGTATAACAGAATATAAACATGAGATGTGGAACTCATGATAAACATTTTTAGTATTTGCTGAGATTCTGTAGAAAAATACAAATTAACAATTAAGAAACTCATCAAAGATGATTTAATATATTTGAAATAATAATAAGTTGCAGACTTAATTCTTCACTGTACCACCACAGTCCTCCACACATTAAAGGATAAGCGTCTTCTGTCTCCGCCTGAATAAAATGGTGTTCAACGCTGTTTTGGCTAAACTGTTCTAGCGGTACCAGTTTTTTTTTTTTTCTGACTTTATCTTCCCACTCACATCTCACAGAGACAGTTTTCGGAGCTGTTTGTCTAGTCTGTCTCTTGCCAGGACCCTCAGCACTTCTGTCTCCCTGTGACACTGTGATGAGTCTGCCAGCCAATGAATCCCCCAAACAAGCTGAAGCTATAGCAAACACGCAGACTGCGCTAATAGACTCTGCCCAGGGGCCTCGGATGACACCCTGAGTTTGGACCACAGCTTCCACGACAGATCAGTGCAGATAGTTTCTGCTGAGAGAAACTCAAATAATCCTTCTCTGTGTTTCACCTCTCTCTCTCTCTCTTTTCCTTCAGGATGTACCCAATAAAAGAGGTTCCCCTGGAGACAGAGGCCCTGACTGACTGGCTGTATCAGAGGTTTGTGGAGAAAGAAGTGTTGCTGACTCACTTCTACAAGACAGGTTTGTCTCACCATGCCACTTCGGCAAAGTTCTGTTCAGTTCATCTGTAATATAATAACTGAAACACTAGTTATGGTACATACATTTTTCAAAAAAGGGTAAAATCATTGTGTAAACTGTCTAAACATTTGGAGATTGGCTCCTATGGCTGCTGACTGGATCAAATCAGTGTATAGATCACAAACTATAATAAGCTTTCCTTTACATTTTTCCAGCTCACTTTGAGGAAAAGTTTGTTCACCTTTTCATATTCGAAGACAAATATGTATCATCTATCTCTTTACTGCATTCACTGATTTAGAGAACCCGTAGTGCTGAGTTTTAGTAATTCCCACTCACCTTACTCTTCCATTTGTGCTCTTTAAAAACCTGCTGATTCAGGTAAAGCTGGTTGGACAGCTAGTGTCTCTGTGGCGCTGCACGATAGCTACAATATTTGCTTTTATAATTTAATTTCTCTAACAAATTGATTGTAATTAACTGTTCAGTGTATAACTTATATATGATCACTCCCACTCAAGCTCAAAGCTGAATCTCGCCAAATGTTTAATAATTTCTCAAATACGCATTCTGGCACCTCATCAAACAACCTTTCCACATAGAGCTATGTAGGTTTAAACAGCTTTTTTCCATTAATAAATGAAGTCATGATTTTAAAAATTGTTTGTGATATTAACATTTGTTT
>JAUYWH010000016.1:12522934-12561643 GCA_034779795.1 Ctenopoma multispine | reverse complement strand
ATTAAATCTGGAAGGGGAATACTTTTTCACAGCACTGTATATTGTAGTTCTCACTATGAAAAGGAACTCTGTTGCATGTCTGTCGTTCTCTAACTGTACTGTCTGCTCTGACACGGACACACAGAGCAAAAATAAAACAAAGAAAATGTCAGGAAGAAGCTTCTTCTGTCACTAGACATCTGTGAGCTTTGCTTCCAAAATCTGTGGAAGGTAGAATAGCACATTCACCTGGTACATGTACACACAGATTTAAACACCTATTCACTCCATGAATGGCAGCCTATTGTTTTCTTTCACGCTTCAAGAGCAGCAAGTCATGTAACCAACCTCCTTATTTTAATCAATAACATTAGCCCTAGCTCTGTTTTTTCAGTTCAGTGCTAAGTCACATCATCTTCTCATTGTATCCTGAATTAGCAAATCTCAAGAAATCAGCTAAGCACAGATGTATTCATCTCTGTCTCACCAGGATCATTCCCCCCTCCAGAAGGGCAGAAGGAGGCAGTTTCGCGTCTGATGACCCTCGACCCCGTGTGGCTGTGTCTCGTCCAATCGTTTGCTTTTGCCTCTGGCTACATGTGGTACAACATCCTCCAGTACCTCTACTGCTGTTTATTTTGAGTGCGCTGATGAGGCAAGTCTTTATTGGACCACTGGAAAAGCCTCAGGATCAGTTGGTGTGTGGCCCAGTGTCGTTCTTGCCCCCATACGATGGATGAATGTACATTTTCAACAGAGGAAACTTATAAGGAAACAAAAAAAACATATGCAGACAAGTACACAAACACACAGATTACAAAAACCCCATACCATATGAAACTGATCACATGCATTAACTTGCACACGACACCACACACTCGCGCAACGGCCTGGCAGAATAATCTTGCACTCGTCACCGCCCACATTTTGATGTTTACACGTCCGCATACACGTAGACACTCACTCATACATAACTTTTTATTCGACGTTAACAAAATGAGGCTCAGGACTCCTCCAGAAGATGTTCTGGACCAGACTCTCTCTCTCTCTCTCTCTCTCTCTCTCTCTCTCTCTCTCTCTCTCTCTCTCCCTCTCACCCTCTCCTTCCCTCCGTAGTAGTTTTACATAGGATCAAGTATGTACGGATGCGTGTGAGTGAATACCTGTGACTAGAAGCATAATGTGCGCCCCTGCTCTTCTTCCTGGTGAGAGTTGAAGCCCACTGGACCTCTCTTTCAGCCCGCTGACTAGCCGACAGGCCACACCTTCCAGAACGAGCGGCTGTTTGAACCTTAAGGTTGCACAGCCGTCTGCTCCTCTGGACTTCATTGCACTAAGGATCCATACTGCCCTACCTGCTCCCTGCCCCAGGAACTACTCCTGAATGGTAGCTGTACATGTTTTAATTTTTTATCTTTTCTTCCCCTCAACCTGCATATCTCCACAACAACGGCCATCGTATATGTTGTTGTCTTTTTTTTTTTTGTCGTTGTCGTTTGGACTTTTTTCCTGTGTCCACCTGTCTGTCGAGGCAGTATTCTGAGCTCACTGAGGAAGAGGGATCATGTTTACACTGGCCCTGCTGAAAGCTTAAAGGGATGGATGGTGGCTACAATGCAGCGCTTGATTAAGGATCTTTTTCTGTTTCACATGTGAAGGAAGGAAGAGGAGACAGCACTGTAATGCTGGTTTAAAAAAGAAAAGAATTCTGGTGGTACATGCAAGAGGATTTGCAGTCTCATCACCTAAGAAGTATCTTCCTCTGTGTGGATTCCCAGCCCCCCCCTTTTCACCCTTTGCTCTCCAACATGCAAACACACACACACTTACACAGACAAACGCACATGTGTGTACAAGACCATGTGCAGCTACACAGCAGAGTAGACATCTGAGGATCATCTCAGCAAGCCAGACTGAGAAGGCAGAGACTCTGATTCCCCTATTGGACTACATAGTTTTACAAATATTTAAGCCATATGCTTAGTGTTGTCGGGGTGGGGAAAAAATATGATTTTTATAGGAAGCTACCCTAATGTTCAGCATTCTAAAATAGAGATTTTGGCTTACAGAACTATAGGTGTCATTACTGTAAATTTACAGCATAACCTGCCTAAGTGAGTGTGTGTGGTTGTCCACCCCCCCCCCCCCACACCCTCCATTTTTGATATATATGATTCATGTTGTGTTGCTCTGTGACGTCAGAGTGTGGCGGCAATTTCACCACAAGTGGTCAAATTTTATTTCATTTGAAGTACATTTCAACTGTCGTCCTCATGTCACCATATGTTTAAATCTTGTACATAACAAAGCTGAGGAAGAGTTGTCATTGTTCGAAATGACTGAAGCGTATCTCTCTTTTGAGTCGTGATAATTTCAGAATTTTAAGTTTAAATTATCATGAATGTTTTTTAAAAAAGGAAGGATTATCTCTTCACTCATCAGTGTTGCCCTGTATTATTATTATTATTGTTTTTTATTTTATTATTATTATGACGTTGAGCTCCTGAGCAGGAAGATGTTTGCTTCAAGACGTTAGAGCTGCTGTACGTCAGTGTGCTGGCTGACGCAGTTCGCATTGGCCCAGTTTCAAACTTCTGCAATTGTACATTTTAAATAATCAGGATTTAGTGGGAAAACTAGACTGTCAAGCCTTACCTGATGTCCTGACAGACCACACAGTCCTAACTAACGCTGTTTCCTCGCACTCCCTCTTAACAAACATTTGTTATCGAGATGTTGAGCAGTCGAGCTAAAACTGGGCCAGCGAGAAAAGGACCACTCTTCACTTAGGAGGGAAACTCTGGCAGGGCCCTGCAATGATGCTGCTGTTCTCTCTCTGTTGTGGTGTGGTTTTGAGGTAAATTACATGTAATTTGCTTAGCCTGCTTTAATTAGGAAAATTATAGAGGAGCAGCAGTTATCGTTGTCCTGCCTAATGCATAAAAGGTGCATTTTAGTAGTTACTGTGCTCCCTGTGTGCCACTGTAAGTAGAAACTATAAGACATTTAAAAAAAGGGCTACCTGACTGGGTAGGTGGAAACTTTTTACTGTAAATCAGGTTGTAAATGTGTTTCATTCAGCGGCCCTTTCAGATTCCCCTTCATTGTGAGAGTGTCTTGAAATGAAACATCACATTGTTTTTCTACCTTTACTTTTTTTAATTTTTTTTTTTACCATGTTTCCAAAGAAGGCAGGGAAATAATGTTTTCCTAGGTGTGGTTTTAGGAAATAAACACAATAGGGGTTTAAACAAATTATACTAGAACTGTCTGTAATTTTCCATTTTGTACTTCTCCTTTAATTCCTAGCTACACAACCATTTTACAACACAAAAAATTGTGCTGGAATAAAACATCATAAAGATCCTAAACAGTGCACTGTTTCACTTTCATACACTTTTTCACAAAGCAAATGCTGGTTTAAGTTAAGTGCAAGTTGTTTCACATTTTCCTCTCCTACTTACATAAAGTAATTCCCAGGGTCTAAAACTTAAATAGTTCAATTAACTAATGGTAATTTCTAAATGACCTGTTCAGAGTAAAGAGGTTTAAAAGTAAATGTAAAATACGGCTTATTAAAATTCTGTTTACCTGCTTACCAGCAACATTAAAGTGAACACTAATACACCGTCATATATTACATGTTCTCCTGAAAGTTAATCATTTTCAAGTAATAACACATTTTTAGTACTTTAAGTGGTTGCAGATAATACCTTTACGCTTGAGTAATAGTTTGAATTCCAGACTTTTTGTACTTAAGTAAAATATCGGAGTACTTCTTGCTGCTAATCACACAAGGTGAATTAATGTTCAGGAGCAGAGACTAAAATATTAATCAGAAAATAAGACTGTGATGTTCTCACTGGATTTATTACTAGTTACCCTGGGAAGATCCTCCATCATCCACACTGATTTTAAATTGCCCTGTTCTAGGGGGTGGTCTCTCTTATCTGCAAATGTAAATGTCAGCTTTCACATTTTCTTTTCAGTCTCCAGGTAACTGAAGCCTGTGTTTGCTCATTTCTGAAGCTGCTGTTTAACTGTGGTATCAGTCGCTGTCGTTGACAATCGCTGTCGTTTTTATTACAGAGCTCTGATCTCCGCCATGACGGTGAGCTGCTGATAGTGTGAACTCTCAGCACCAGATGCAGAGATCTTCCTCCTACCTTGGTGGGAGGTGGGAGTATTTAGATTTGGGTCATTTACATTTTTATGGTTGTGAATGTGAGAAGGAGATGGAGCAACTAGAAACTGCTTTTTCCAAAAAAACACTGATTTCATTTTTACCCTTTTTTTTCTGAAATATTTTGCTTTAGAGGATGATTAGAAAGTAAGGGCACTATCGCTTGACATCAACTACATTTCTATATCTGCTGAAATGATATATGGAGGGTCAGGGTCTGCAGGAAAGTCTCACACAGCCAATGGAAATCATCAGTGGAAACAGTAGGATGTCAGCAGGAAAATGGGATTAAATATGCACCACCAGTATATTAAAGGGCTAACAGGAAGGAGTCAGGGTGGCTGATGCTCAGCGTGTTGTCCAGATGGAGTAGGTGTAGTTCGAGCCTGCATGGGGAATCCAACTCAAGTTCAAATTCTCTTTCCATCATCACAAATCCGTCTCCAGAGGATCTTTTGTGTCATTTGCAGAAGCACCAGTGTTCCTCCTCGAACACCTATGATGAACTATTTCACAGGCAGTGCTCCCCTACGTCCTCAATGTTACGCTTTGATGCCTGCTCCCTCATGAATGCCACAGCGGTGGCAGCGTCCCTTGAGTCAGCAAGCACTAAAACATCCAGCTCCGGAGTGGAGGGGCCGCGTTGAATGTCACTGCGGCAGCCACCGGCATCGCAGTCTCTCTGGCCCCTCCTGCTGTCACGAGCGAGCATGATGGGTGTGACAGTGACAGCTGGTCAAACCCACTGCACTGTTAGGAGCACATGCGGATACTTCAAAAGACACCAAGAGGAGAGGAAAATTAATTTTAATATGTAGCTGTAAAATAAATAAATAGACATAAATGAAAGCTTTCTGATATCCTGTGAAGCAGAATGAACTTAGGATAAGTTGCAGTGACGTGTGAAACCAAACATAGCATAGCTGGATGGGAAACTGTATTCTATCAAATAAAGGAACTAACTTTTTTTCTTTTTTTTATTAATTTAATGTCACTGCTCTTCAGGAAGAAAAAGCACCCAGATGTGCGATATGTGTGCATCCTGCTCTGAAAAGCATCTTTTACTGAAACTGCTCTACAAAAACAATATGTGAGTCAGAGGTGTCGTGAAAACCGCATGTCTCCTGTAACCCCCATTACAGGGCCAGTGCCACCCCAGCAAAGGTGAGGAGGTCATTACGGGATGTTTCGGTCTGTCCTCTCTGTCTTTCCCTCTCAACTTCTGGCCTTTAACAGAGCGGCCTCAGGCACCCGACTGTCTCTGTTGTTTTTAGCTGTCAGTTTTCTGCTTGGCCCCCCTGACTGTCCCTGGCTGATGTCCAGACTCCCCCAGCTCTTTGTAGGAGTGACCTTTGCAGAGGCAGACTGACAGACCAGCTCAGGCGCTCCCTCTCACAGTGGTGTGAGTGTTGTCAGTGTGTGTGTGTGTGTGTGTGTGTGTGTGTGGCACTGACAGCGGGGAGCAAAGAGGCCTGAAAGGATAATCTGAACACAACTACCCCACTGAGAAGAATGTTTACTGACAGAAATCCCAGAAACTGCAGTTGTGTCAGGCAGGAATCACGCATTGTAACATGAGAAATATTATTTCATCTGTCACATGTAGGATTTACTGAAGGTATGCCTTAGTTATCCACACTGAAACACTGAATCAGTGGCACTTTGCTCTTTTTAAATGTGTGTCAGGGAAGTGACAGAAATGTGATGAAAATGTGCATGATCTTACAGTCAGGATCTTATGAGTTTGATCTCAGCTTATTTAATCAATAAAATCCCTGTGCAGAATTCACAGAATCAAATGCGAGCCTAGAAATATGAAACCATAAGGTTGGATTGGCTTAGTGTCAATGGGAAAAGTTGTTCCAAATGGATGTATTACCAATACTTTAACATCTAGAAAGGCACTATTATATATCTTTATTTATTTAAGTAACTGTGGGCAATTGTTTAGTATGTTGTTAGAAACTAAAACTTATAATGATATACAAGGAGAAAAGCAGAAAATATTCATGTTTGAGATGCTCAAGCCAACAAATCTTGGGCATTCTTCCTTAAAGATTGTTCATCTGGAGAATTTTTTTTTCTTTTGCTAGAAGCGGAGGAACGTATGTATGTGAGGAATGTAAATGTACTCCCCAAACTCGACCCCAAACACTGAAGTCCTTTATTAAATGGCTTAAATAATAAATTGATTATGAAAATTGTTTAAAAATCATTATCTTTCAGTTGATTAATAATTCCAGATATATCTAAAATGTCCTGCAGACAACACAACAGTACACAGTAACTCACTCAGAGCAGGCTGTTCATAGTGATGACATATGTGATACCCAGACTGAGAGGTCGCTGCATGTAGCTGTTAGCAGACGACGGCTCTTCAGGTGGTCCTGCTGGTCAAATCAAATGACCAGTGACAAGAAGACATCCATCAGCCTCCCGCATGTCTTACATATGCAGCCGTGGAAACTGCTCCGATGACAGCCTGCGACCTTTTGGTGTAGTCAGGAGTAACTGGGGACTTCACACTGAGGTGAACAAAGCCCTGTGGATCATGTCAGTCACTGTCGGACAGCAGATAGTAAAACGGTGCTGTTTAGTTTAGAAATGCCACGTGTTGTACATGTCTGCTTAAGGTCTCCTCAAAGTGTTTTCCTCTTCTTTTGCCAGGTTCATCAAATGATTTGTAAGAACTTTTTCAAGAAAGAAGGTGTGTTAATTTAGCTGATTTATGATTTATGCGTAAAAATGACTTGGTCACTGGTTATTTTTAGTGAGGTATTCTTACCTTTGTCTTACATTTTTGTACTGTGACAAAAGTGGCTGGTGATGGACTTCTGATCATACAGAATGCTTTAGCCATGTTTAAGTTCTCGTGCATTTCACTATATCATCACAGGGGCATCTGGTCTCAGGTTTGATCTGCACCATGACAATGACCTCAAACATACAGACAGAGACATGAATAAATACTGTAAACAACCAAGTACCTTGAAAAGCTGCAAGTGTGCCAAGGAGACTGTGTGCTTTTTTTTAAGGCAAATGGCCACAAAATGTTGTTCTGATTTTTTATCTTTGTATGTAGTTAGATAAGTGAAACATATTTGTGGTGTTTCTTAGATAACAGGCTACTACAACGTGTGCACAGTAAATTGAATCCCTGTCTCAATTGTTTTTAAATGCTCCTTTAAAGTCCCTTTGGCCGGAGATGTCTGGTTTACCTTTTCATTTCATTTAACAAATTACATCATATATGAATAAACATGGTCCAGTACTCTAAATATTCCTTTGGATAGTGCGATTCAGTGCTCTTGTCCGATGGGTAGATTTCACATCTTCATAAAGAAGAAGAAATACAAAAATTCTTTAAATATGATAAAGAGAAATAAAGTCTTTGAAGCATCTCAAGACACTTTATGGAGAATGTGTTTTCTTTTCTTTTCTTTTTTTTTGTTCTACTGTGTTGATTTTTCTCTTCTAGGACGAATAAATACAAGCTAAAATCCTAACACAGACAGCGGCTGTTTGTGTTTCAGCGCCACCGTGTGGACAGTTGAGCACAGATTAGCTACCCGCTCAACTCTCGCGGTTTTTCAGGCGCTTAGCAACCTCGGGTGTGCATCATCGCACGGACCAATCAGGAACTACTGTGTGACGCGAGTGGGCCAATGACGTTCGAGGATTTCGGCACCAATTTAAACAGAGAGGAAGCGTTTTCTGTTTGGTGAATTTCAGTACACCTGAGACGAAGATCACAGAAACCAAAGGCCAAACAAGCATTTGGCCTTTTTAATCAGCTTTGTTGGGATCAAAAATATCCCCACGACAAGAGTAAACGTGGAGATTAATTTTGAAGTCGTTGGTCAATGATAATTGGTTTAGCTAGTAAGTTAGCTAGCAAAGTTAACGTAATATTCGGTTGGCAACAACAACATGCCGTCCCGTGTTGAAGACTACGAGGTGCTATATACAATAGGCTCAGGTTCTTATGGAAAATGCCAGAAAATAAAACGGAAATCGGACGGGAAAGTGAGTAACCTTTGATTACGAGATGTAACGAAAACATGAATGTCTATAAACGCTAAACTGTCGGTTTCGTTAAAATTGTTTTTGAAACTAACGCTCACGTTACTTGGACGTAACACTAATTGTAAACTAAATATTAATCTCATATTTATATCAGATTGTTATAAAAACAGTTATGATGGAGAAGTAGTGTTTTGTAGATTACTGAGTCACACGACGTGGAAGCTTTTATTTTAATTTAAGTTGTTATATTTATATGCATTTCTTACCTGAAGGTTCATATCTCTTTACCAGAGTTGTCATTTGTGTCTCACAGTCCTGTCTTCTTCTTACCCCTGGAGGCTTAATGAAATCACTTCTGTATTGCAGATCCTTGTGTGGAAGGAGCTGGACTATGGCACCATGGCAGAGAGTGAGAAACAGATGCTTGTGTCAGAGGTGAACCTTCTGAGGGAGCTCAAGCACCCAAACATAGTGAGGTATTATGACCGCATCATAGACCGGACTAACACAACGCTGTACATTGTCATGGAGTACTGTGAGGGCGGGGACCTTGCCAGCCTGATCAGCCAATGCATCAAGGAAAGGTGACTATCCTTCTGGGAGTAGAAATTATTTAAGATTGCATTTGACAAGAAATGCAAGCAAACAGTTGAATTTGTATTTTTAAATTATTGTATTATGCACACAAATAGTCTCACTTTACTGAAGTTATCTACAGTGGTCAATGTGTGTTGTTTTTAACATTGTAGACGTTATTTGGAGGAGAGGCTTATCCTTCGAGTCATGGCACAGCTCACGTTAGCCCTGAAGGAGTGCCACAGACGCAGTGACGGCAGGGCCACAGTTCTCCATAGAGACCTGAAACCAGCAAACATCTTCCTTGACATCAAACAGAATGTGAAGCTTGGCGACTTTGGTCTCGCAAGGATCTTGAATCATGACACCAGTTTTGCAAAGACCTTTGTTGGAACACCTTATTACATGTCACCAGTGAGGATTTAATTGTGCAGTTTTACGTTTTTAGGGGATATTTGGAGGAATTAAACTTGCATCCAGACATTTATGATCTAAACTCTAATTCTTGCCTTTTGAATGTTCAATACATGCAGAAAGAACTTTGTACCCTCATTGGCTAATTTTTTTTTCAGGAGCAAATAAACCGGATGTCTTACAATGAGAAGTCGGATATTTGGTCACTGGGATGTTTGCTATATGAACTCTGTGCATTATCGTAAGTTAACTTCTCTGCCTGAGCTGTCTTTTCCAGGTTGTGGTTTAATAAAGTTACTGCAAAGCTGAATTTTCATTTTTTATTTCTCCTGTTCAGGCCTCCTTTTACTGCTTACAACCAAAAAGAGCTGGCAGAAAAGATCAGAGAAGGAAAGTTCAGAAGAATACCCTACCGATACTCAGAGCAGCTGAACACCTTACTTGTCAAAATGCTAAACTTAAAGGTTGGAAATCAATTATTACCTATCTCTATTCTATAGATAAGCATACATCTTACAGGAGAGCGTGCTTGTACACACTTTGTTTTGATGTATTTGGGGTACACTAATTAGTCCTCTCTTTGCTGCCAGGACTATCTGAGGCCATCTGTGGAGTCTATTCTCCAGAGCAGCCTGTTGGCTGACGCGGTCGCTGAGGAGCAGAGAAAAGCGCAGGTGCGGCTGCGCGGGAGATCGGCGGATTCTGAGTGTCCCCATCACAGGCCAACAGAAGTGTCCCCCACCTCTGCTGCAGAGCTCAGACTCCGGGAACAAGTTCTGCGGGACAGAGAAAAGGCACTGAAAGAACGTGAAGAGAGGCTCGAGCGTAAGATGTTTTTTACTTCCCCGCAGACCTTGATTCCACTTAGTAGTCTAATAGTTTGGTGTGATAGATGGTATGTTGATGGCAGACCTACAATGTGTCTGTAATAGTTTAAAAAACTATATATCTTACCAAGACTGGTAGTATAGTTGATGAAACTTGTGGAACTGAGTTGGCCATATTGTTGGTAACAGAAGTGTTGCAACCAAATTTCTCTGTCTACAGCATCACACATAGCAAGACATTGGCTCTGTTGTAATTCATTGACCTGCGGGTACAATTATGTTTTTCAACAAATAAGCGCTACAAATTCCAAAGTTAAAGCTCCTTTTTTTGACTGATGGCAGAAAGAGAGCAGGAACTGTGTGTTCGTGAACGACTGTCAAATGAGAAGCTTGCAAGGTAACACCAGAGACGATTACTTTGTCATTTTACACTTTCTACAGTGTTTTTTAGTTCTTACAAACTTTTAATGCTAATTTTATTTTTCAGAGCTGAGAGTTTACTGAAGAATTACAACCGTCTCCATCAGCAGAGGGACAGGCCGCCGTTCTATGGCAAAGACATAGGTATGGGAATTGGACGAAGACCTCTGGAGTTACTGAACCAAGACAAAAAATGATTTTTCTGTGTTAATGCTTCTTTTTGGAATGTCAAGGGTCAAGTATATTACTTTTAAAATCATGTATATATATTTTTATGCACCAATAAAACATGTATTTTAACGATAGTGAAAACTGTTCTTAGGGCTGCATGATTTATTTCTTTTTTGTTAATCAGCAACTCCTTACTGTTTGGTCTTAGACGTGGAGAACCTCTCCCCCGGCAAGAAGAAGGTGCACTTTGCTGGAGAGAGCAAAGAGAACCAGTGGTCTGATAGTCGTCAGAGTGAGACATCCCAGGAGCTTATATTGAGGAGGCTGCAGGCAGCCAATCTGCGTGCTCAAACATTGAATGAAGTGGAAAAAACCTGCCAGTTCAAGAGCAGACAGATCCTCGGTATCCGCTGATCATACAGAAAATAGTATCTTGTGAAAGAATGTAAAAGCTACTGATGATTCAGAGTTGTAATAACTGGATGTAAATTATGATCTATTTATATGGTTGTGTGGCTGTTTGCACAACCCAAGTCAAACTAAATGATTCAGTTCACTTGTGCATGTACAGGCTATGTAGTGTCAGAATTTGATGTTGTTGATGTGTTAATGTCATAGGCAGCTATTGTGAAAATGTTAACTGTATGTCCTTGCTTTACTGCACATGTAATTCAGTTTTCACTGATAATCTGTATGAAGAAACACTCATGAGCCTGTGATGACAGTGAAAATCAAAGCTTTGCAGAATCAGTATTTGTCTATTTAATTTCTTCTACAATATTTATAGTAGTAATAAATTAAGATAAAAAAACATCTATAGTGCCAGATGCACATAGTGTATTTTGTAAAATAAAGATGTACAAGGACTATTAGTATCTACAAATTAAAATGAAATGTACACAGCGCATTAACTATTGGTGTACAGGTCTAAATACCAAGTTCCATAAAGCTTATGGAAGTGATTAGTATATCGTTTGAAACAATCGATAGGAAGACATGATTAGTTTTGATTAAATGTTAACGACACAGACGCTGTTTAATCAAAAGCTTCCCACAAGGGGTCATCAGTTGCCCGTTAAATGTGACTGCGCCCAATTAATACAGGAGTAAGACAATTCAGATCTATGCGTTTGCTGATTAATAAGAAGGGAGTACTGTCAGATTTTCATAGTAAGGACATAGTAATAACTAAGATTAACCATTGTTTATTATGGCATGCCATTTGGTAAAATAATCAATTGATAACAAAACGTGATTAAAGTGTTTCTCCATTTGCATAGATTAATCTTAAATATATCTACGCTTGTAAATATGTTATCTTAAGTATAGATACTACATAGATCAATTATTTATATCATCGCGAGATTACAATAGGTGGCGTACGTAGCAACCACCGTTGTCTAGCTTTTTCCTCCGCCCGCTGGTGAGAGCTGCGCAACCAATCAGATTCCACCTCGTAAACCTCTCCACCAATAGGGATTATGCGGGGCGTGTTTTCTCCTGCCGTGTTCCGTGTGGAAAGTTTACCGGCTCGGGTGCAAAGTTTCAGCCGTCTGCAAACCGGAGTTCGTGGGCAAACCTATCTGGAAAATGCTGGTCGCGTCAACGGTGTTCTTACAGGGTAGCTACAAGTAGATACACGGGATTACCTTATCCTGTAGCTGTCTTTAGATATAGCCGAGTGATGCTGCGGTCGCTGGATACATCCAGTGAATGAAGACGCTGTTAGCATTGATCGTATTGTCTCCCGGGAGCCAGCTAGCTTAACGTGGTTGAGTCGTTAGCTCGGAGTTAAGCCGGAGAGCTAGCTAGCTGATGTCCGACTGATCTTGTAAGAAGACACGTTTTTTCAGGTCATCTCGAAACTCGACGAAGGACCGCGAGGAACGGGAAAATGGCTTGCGAGCCTAATCGCCTCCGGCTGCTATGTATGCTATCATTGACTTTTGTGTTTTTCATTGTGGAAGTGGTGGTCAGCCGGTTGACCTCATCTCTATCGATGCTGTCGGACTCCTTTCATATGCTGTCGGACGTCATTGCGCTGGTGGTGGCTCTGGTCGCGGTGCGGTTCGCCGAGAAAACCCAGGCGACCAACAAAAACACCTTCGGCTGGATCCGGGCGGAGGTGATGGGGGCTCTGGTCAACGCTGTCTTTCTCACGGCGCTGTGCTTCACCATCGTCCTGGAGGCGATCGAGCGCTTCACTGAGCCTCATGAGATCGAGAGCCCGGGGATGGTCGCTGGGGTCGGTGCCGCGGGGCTCCTGGTTAATCTGCTCGGGCTCTGCTTGTTCCACGGGCACGCAGGCGGAGGCCACGGACACTCCCACGGAGGTCACTCTCATGGGAATAAGAACAAGAGGGGTAAACCCAGCAAATCCCAAAAAGCTGGGAATGGGTCTTCAGCAGAGGAGACTAACAACTTGGTGGGGAATCACAACAGCCCTGGCGATGTGAAACCTAGAAATGGTAAGTATGGAGGGATGGACCATTGTCACCGTAGAGAAAACACTGATTTTTCAACCTGCTTATTTGCCTGTTGTTAAATAGTGTCATTGATAAGATGTTTGATTGATATTGACTTGATAAAATGTACACAACACGCAAATCTAAAGTGCCCAACCCATACAAATCCAGAATCAATCACAGCCTGTGCTAGAATTCACGTCTCCATTGTTAGATCAGATTGCACAACACAGTACATAGATGTATCTAAGATCCGCTGCCAAAGTAACTTCAGACATATGTGCTTGTTATCTGATATTTGTTGGGTCACTCTATCCTTAGAAACATGGTCACCACAGTAACATTAAATGATGAACTCTCAGGTTTTATATTTTGTAGAAACGTAAGCTTTTGTCTGATTTAGGGAAGAAACATCCTGTTTTTAACTAGTACAAGAAAAGGATCTTACACATTTTCAAAAAGCCCATGTGCCTTCTTTTTACTGTTCACATTTAACATTTTCACAGTTCTCGTACAAGTAAATTCATTGTTTGTAAAATAGTGACAGGCTGATTGTAACACAGCCATGTTGTGGTATTTAGTTAATATGAGCATATGCTTAAACAGTTCCCATTTGATGGCTAATCAACCCACCCCCACCCCGAAAGAGCATCACTGACCGCTGTTCATTATCCCCCAGAGTCCATCATCGTTTCTCACCGAAGGGTTAAACCCATACAGCAGACTATTTTCTCCCACACCGTTTCTCTCAAGCCCTGCCAGTTTCAATTAATGAAGGCTGTGCTCCCCACTCCTCTGTGCACCAGTAGCTTACTGGGTCATACATCAGTGTAACCATGAAGTTGACAGGCCCAGCCCCACCATTAGCTGTAGGTGAATGACCCAGCAATGATCCCAGGACGGAAGTAAGAAGCCACTGCTCAGGTGCCATTCCTTCAGCGCTGTGCACACTGCCACACTGCCTGCAATTACTATTTGAACTGGCTTAATGGGAATTACTACTGAGTGTTTTTCAATGTTAAGAATAACACGTCCTGTGGGTTTTCGTTCATATAAGCCATTACGGCAGACTAGTGTGTTTCTCTTGTTTGTAGCCTCAAGGTGTAGCACAGACTCGGTCACAAGACAGTGAAAGCCTTCCACAGTGAAAGCTAGAATATTATTTTTTTTAAAAAGACATTAATATCAACTTATGATATATGTCTTAGTAAATTGTTCTTAATCTCTCTCCTCTTTTGTTTGAGGATATAGAGTGGCTTCACTCCAAATGATGTAACTGTTCAATGTAACAACTGGCTTCTACTGATAACATTATCTTTTTATCTTCTTCACCGCTTGTTTGTTAGAGATATGCACCAAAGTGATCTCTTAGTTTTTTTGTCATTCCTCAAAGCACCATTTCTGCTTTTGTTACAGTCCCCATCTGTGCTTCTGTTTTAAATGCAACATAAGTGTTTCAGTGTCAAAGTCCATCTGATTATTACTCACTTCATGGTCCAGTAAATCTGACTGACCTCCCTGTTTTTATCTTCAGAAATCAGCTGTAAAGACGGCACAGAGGTGCAGATGAATGGCAACACCCACTATGAGGAGATGGACCATGACCAAGACTCGTCATCGCAGCTCAACATGCGAGGAGTCTTCCTGCATGTGTTGGGCGATGCCCTTGGCTCTGTCATCGTGGTTGTAAATGCTATTATATTTTACTTTGTGTGGCAGCCCTGCAAACCCGATGAGGTATGTGTGAACCCGTGTATCAACAGCCACACCACAGACCACCAGCATGTCAATCACACTCTGGTCGACCTGCTTGAGGGTCCAACTGCCAAGTCTGCCGGCCCCTGCTGGGTCCTCTATCTGGATCCCACTCTCTGTCTCATCATGGTGAGTATCCTGCTGTACACTACCTACCCACTGCTCAAAGAGTCAGCCCTCATCCTGCTGCAGACTGTGCCCAAGCAGATCAACATGCACCGGCTCAATGAGCGGCTGCTGGGTCTGGACGGAGTGCTGGCCATCCATGAGCTGCACATCTGGCAGTTGGCTGGCAGCCGCATTATTGCCACAGCTCACATCAAGTGCCATGACCCCACATCCTACATGGAGGTGGCTAAACGCATCAAGGACTTCTTCCACGATGAGGGCATTCACGCCACCACTATCCAGCCCGAGTTTGTCACTTTTAACTCAGAGTCTCGAGACTCTCTCTGCGAGCTCTCCTGTCGGACTCAGTGTGCTCCCAAGCTGTGCTGCGGCGCTGCAGACAAACAGAGCACAGGCTCTGACAAGAAGGCCAGCAGTGACTGCAAGGCTGCTGCCACTTCAGCTTTGGAGATCATCAGTGAGAACCCAGAGCAGGCCGCAGCTATTCAGGTGCGCCCTCGGTCAGAAGAGGAAGTCACCATCACCAGAGAGGTGGAGTCATCTCTGTGAGATGGGAGTGGGTGGGGGAGCAGAGAGAAACAGAGGAGAAGCTGGAAAACTACCACTTAGGACAAAATCAAATCATCATTTACAGGACGCTGTTATCTTTTTGACTCTTCGTTGCTGTGTTAAGGAAATACATTTCCTTAGCATTTTATTCTGTATTTGTTTCCCCTTTTTGTGACTGGAAAATCCTCTGTGTTTATGCATTTGAGCCACTGTTTCTTTTCCTCGCTCAGCCTCTCCCTTCCCTCACAGCCTTGCCTCTACGCCTCTCATTGTCTGTAGCCCTGGCAGTATGCTAAAGATGTACGTTGGGGTTCACTGACTTTATCACCTCCAGGACTGGAGTGAGGCCTGCATGAGTGTCACTCATTAGCAAGGTGTTGTGATGCATCATTTTGTCCTTTGTTTCTGTTCCAAAGCTTCTCCCTACAGGACTGAAGGGATCTGAGAGAAATACTCTCCTCCAAAAGGTCATGCACAACACATGCAAGTCAGAGCACACATCACTGGGTTATTTTGTTTATCCTATGGACCTGTTAGTATAAAGTCTACCTTTTTATTTTTTACATTTTCTTACTCGCTGGCCCAAATGGAAGAGTGTTTTATTGCATAATAATTTAAGTATTTAAGTTATTAGAAATGATCTATTCCTCTCTGTAGATGCTGTTTGTAATATTTAGTTTGGATGATAGATTTTCAATGTTTCTGTCTTGAATCTTTCTTTTGAAAGACCTCCATTGCTGTAGTAAATTTGCAGATGTATTCTTATTTTCTGCCTCCTCTCTGGGCTTGACTTTTAATTTCAGGTTTTAGTTGGATGCAGACGCTGTATTATAACACCTCTCTCACCTTGCCTTTTACGTACAATAAAACTGCTGTGATATAGCACTAAGTATAGTAGACAGTTTAACTGAATGTCTTGCAATGGCACAGTCACCTAATTAAATGTTAATTCATAAATTTGAGGCCTTGCAAGCCAGAGGGTTAGGTCTGTTGTGAAGAGGTGAGCACTGAATGCATTAGTGAAACACGATCTGCTGTGTGAATCTGAACTGGAAAGCTTTCTGATGATTTTCGTTTTAAAATCCTCATGAATGTGTTCGGCACCTTGTCGCAATCCATGCTGAGGAAGATGTTATGTTTCCCAGACATTTTACTGCATGACCAAACCTGAGACCTGGTGTCCGCTACGAGCTCCAGTTGCTGCTTACCACAACCAGATGGTCTCCTCCAGCATAACTGGTTAGGAAATGACTCATCACATAGCTTATCTGTCCTCTGCTTTGTGCAGCTGAGCAGGCTCTTTTTGCTGAGTTAAAGTCCATATGGTGGCCTTTGAAATTGTATAAATTCTACCAATATCATTTAAAGATGGTTTGTCTGTGCTTTTCAGATCTCCACTCCGATTAAAGTGAATGCAATATAGAAATATGTGCTGGGAAATGTATTTTGACACCTTCTCTGGGTCACTTATATTCTCTGTCTAAGTGCAAATAGAAAAACAAAAGTGTTGTTTTATTTTATTTTAGATATGACATGTCTGTTGATGTGTTTATCAAAGTTACTTGGCATACGCATACAGTACTTGTCCAATGTCTTATTGTGAAATTAAAAAAAATTATGGATGTTTGTCATTTGACTTTGTCTTAGTCTCTTACATCAAAGCATTTTTATATATTTTATGGACATTTACCTTTTATTTTATAGTGTTAGTTGAGAGGCAGACAGGACACTCTGCGGACGCTGCAGTTACTTGACGTGCACTGTAACCAGTAGTTTTTTAAAAAAATTCTAACGTGGGGTACTTAACAACCAACAACAACAACTTTATCTAAGGAGCACTTTCAGGGTGTGTTGCTACTGTGCAGGAAGGCTGGTTTGTCTTTGACTCAATCACTCCACAGCTGTAGGCTGTCACAAATAATGAGTATTTAGTATTGCAATTTTTTTGACATTCATTTATTACTCTGTACCTGAAACTGTTCACCTGTCTAAGGTTTCTGATCTTGTCTCTTGTCATTCACTGATGACCTTTCACTATTTTGATAACACAGCAGCTCGTTTAAATACAGAGGTGCCTGATCATGTATGTCAAAAGTAAAGTTTTCTAACATAAGGCCTTTGAATGTAAGACCATGATCCATTGTTGACTTTTGCCTTTTAATTACAGTGGAGTCATGAAAATGTAAATGAGATTAAAGGAGATTCCGATTTAAAGAAACAGCGATGTGCACAGGTAACCATAACTTCATTACACTTAGTGCATGTTCCAGGTTTCTTTAAAAGTCTGTCTAAAATTAAGATGATGAGAAACAAAGCCATGTCCAAAAGGAAGACGAGCATATTTTCAATTAATGCCATACAAGTAAAAACCTTGTGTTGATAGTATAGAAGCAATATTGTATTTCGCTGTGCAGTGTAGTAGTAAGTATTGAATCTGTTAACTGATTAATATATGGATCTAAACTTTGTATCTTGAAACAAGAAAGAATAACAATGAAAAAGCTGAATTATTAAAAAGTGATTTTCACACTAAAATGACTTGACAGATGAAAAGATTAGTTCATTTAACAAAACATGGCGTTTTAGAAATAAAATAAACAAGAAAGTGTCATATTAATGAGCAGGTTGTATGTACGTATTGATCTCATCTTTAAAACCAACAGGATATTTGTGGCTCATGTCGCCTGTTCCGCAACAGAACCACACACTGTCTAAACAGTAATAATGGTGAGAAGAGAGTGAGCTGTGATGTGTCACGCTGCAATTATAAATGAGTCCATAATCACAGCATTTCCACAGCTCTTGTCTGTGGTGTAAAGAAGTCGGACACTGGCTCGAGTCTGTGGCTGAGTTTCAGTGGAAGCCTGCTGACTGTGGATGTGAAGCTGACAGAGCAGCCGTCGGCTTATGTAAGAGGCCCAGGGGAATTCCAGAGGCAACAAGCATGCAGCTCTGCCCAGCATTCCTCAGTGCTGCTGTCTGTCCCCTCTTCATGTGGACAGAATAACACAAAGCAGCTCACTGGTCCTGCTCTTTGTTAAAGTCAGGTGCTTTTCTTTCTCACCTTTGCTGCAGCTCGTTGTGAGCGGCAGTGAAGTGGGTCTGTGTGCATCCACTGCTACATCTCAGTTTCACGTTCATGTTACTTACTGTACTACTGCAAAATAATGTTACTGTGTTTTTTATGGTTATGTTTGAGGTTGCTGGTGAAAAGACAAATTTGTGAGTGGGTGAAAAGGTTTCTGGTGATAAAGGGTTTATTATCTATATTTCCTGTAAACAGATTTCAATTTCATTCAAATTTCAATTCAAGTTTATTTACTGTATATAGTGCCAAATCACAACAGAATCATGTATAAGTATATAGTTATTGAGAAAGAAACGCAACAATCTCCCTTGAGAAAGCACTGGGAGACAGTGGGGAAGAAAAAACCTTTTAGCAGCAGGCTCAGAGTGAGCAGCCATCTGCCTCGACCGGTTGGGGTGATTGGACAGTGGAGAGAGAAAAGGAGAGCAGACAATAATAGCAACAGGCAGACAGTTCAGTGCCAGCAGCTTCCTCATCCAGCCAGACATTAGGACCTGGGTCACAGTTCACACCTCCCATGATGAGGACCAAAACCACAACCAAAACCTGAGTCTGATTACGTCTGAGTCATATATATAAGCCTCTGATTTCCTGAAAGGGATTTTGGTTAAAACGTTCTTTAAATGTATTTAAAAAATAAATCTGGTTACTAAAATTTAGAAAAACACTCAGATCCTTAATTCCTCAGCAGTTCCAGTTTGAGACTTGGAATGTACACAAGCTTCTCACACCTGGATTTGGAACGTTTATCCTGTTCTTACTGACAGATCCTCTCAAGCTCCATCAGTCTGAGTCATCCTCTGCCACTGTATCATAAAGGCCTGATGACTCGACGTCAACTCCAGGAGTGCTCGCTGCTGGTTAGAGACTAAAATCACATTTTGTGCAATGGAAAAGGTGCTGCTTTGACAGTTGGACAGACAGGTACTCCTCCGCATCAATAATAAACCAGTGTGCCTGTGTGGTCCACCAGGCTGCTCGTCAAACACCGTGAGCAGGACATAAGCTTGAGTTCAGAGAGGATGCTGAACACTGGACTCAAGGGTGAAAGGTCACTCTGCTGCCAAATGGTTTCACCTTTGTCAACACAGTATTTGCAGGCGCAGCGACGTGCGTAAGCTAAAACTCTGGAATCGTTCAGCAGTGTGCACAACGCCCAAAAGAGACGTCCATTTACATGCTATCATTGTGTTTCTGCCACAGAGCTACTGTAGGCACTCTGTGATCTCTGAAACAACTGGAAGGTTGGGAGATATAATGTGTTAATTAGTGAGATGTAGAAGTGCTGCTAGGCACGTTTTGTTCCCCGTGGACAGATCCAGGCTGTCTGCTAGGTTAACCTGCCCTATATTTAGCAGAAGTGTCTGAGAGCTACCAATCATCTCATCCTTCTCTTGGCAAGAAAGGAATGAGTACGATTCCTAAAATGTTTTAACATTGCTTTAAAATATCTGTAAAAAAAACAGTAAACCCACCATCATTATGCATTCAGTGGAATATGATTCCGTTTCATGTAATTGATAAAACATTTGTGACATAAAATATGCAGACTTGTCAGTCATAAAGCCGAGCATGTGACAGTGAGTGTTGTGGTTTGGTGAAATGCTGGCTCCTCACATACAGAAACACTGAATAAAAAAAAGCAGAACTCTGACCTCTGAAACGGTTTATTTGGTGTAAATGGCACTGAACAGCTTAGTCTTGTGTACGTCAGTCAGTGTGTAGGCTGTAGCGATGAACCGATGACTCAGACGTTAGTGGTTATTAGTTACAGCTCATATAGGTTGTTTCATTTCCTCTGTTCTACACTTTCTCTAGTGCACTTTAGTTACCTTATTATGTTCTGGCATATTTATTGCTGCACAGTACACGCACCACACTTTCCCTTTATTTATTTATTTATTATTAACTCGTTAAACTAGGATACTAACAGTAAAATCTCCAGCATCAATGTTTTGAAGGAAAAAAGTCTCTGCTAATGTAATGTAATTATAAAGAGAATCACTTAATAATCCTTTGACTTTACTACAGGACTGATTCTCCCACACTCCCCTAAGAAACCTTTAATCTGAGCACATGGCAGGTTTGTACCAAAAAAAAGGAAAGACAGAGATTAGGAGGGCAAGAATGTTAATCAGCTCCAGTGATGATGATGATGATGATGAAGATCTGCAGTGCACGAAATCCTCAAATCATTTAACATAGACATGGAACAACACTCAAAATTAAAAGTAAACATAGATTTGTTCTCAAACATCAGTGAACAACGTTTTGAACAGCCTGTGAATCTCTAGTGGTGAAAATTTCCATAATCTGAATGATTTCCTACCCTCTACACGTGATCTGAACCTCACTGCAGGTCTGTCTTCTTAAAATAATAGTTTAATATATTTATGTATGCTTATTTGCTTTCTTGTGGAGCGTTAAATGAGAAGATCCATTCTGTAAACATGAGGTTTTAAGGGTTTCGGACTAGCAATTTCCCCTGTTTCCAGTCTTTATGCTACAGCTGAACTGGCTCCTGCAGCTTCGGGTATGAGATCAGTAGTAGTCTCCCCCTTAGAGTTTACAGTTAAAAATGTTCATCTTGTTACTGTAGTTTTAAAAAATGATCAGGGAGGTAGCCGTGGGGTTAGGGTTAGGGAGCAGTTCTTTTAACAATTGTTTATTTCTAGATGAACTTCTTTGAGAGACACTTAGGTTGTTAGTGGGACCTCATTAATCCAAAAAGTCTGGTTAAAACACTGCACATGATATCATTCATATTTGATGAGCCTACGCCCTGTTTAAAGTGAACCATGAATCTAAAAAGAAGCTGCAGCTGTCACATGAATTATACATGCAGGTAAATGTAGTGTTGAGCATATACACATATTTTATTTTTGGAATTAAAAATTGAAATACAAATATTCAGCTAAAGTATGAGCACCTCAAACTGTGCTGGCGTTAGTGGCAATCTGCTGATCATTGATGTCACCCTCTGAAGCTCACTTCAGTCCTGATGGGACATGAGAGGAAGAAGTGACCTTGTACAGATACAAGGTTTGTCCACATGTTTTGAATTCTTTGTTAAATGATAAAAATCTGGCGACAAAGCAAAACTTGTTTTTTTTCCCAGACTTGTTGTCAGGGAAAAGTCTTTTGGTTAATGTTTCATTGGTCGATTGTACTGTACCTCCTCACTCGGCCAGCTCACAGACTTTGATCACCAGAGTTGAGCGGGTTCAACCAGCAACAATTAATTCCTCACTGATTAACTCACTCACTCACTCACACACACACACACACACACACACACACACACGCACACACACACACACACATTTGTATTGTATAATCTGCATACAGTAAAGATAAATGGCACCATTTAACACCTGGTATGTGCTTTATGAGTCATTATCAGAAACTCTTTCTAAGCACTGCAGCACCTCCTCACATCACAGATAATATAAACACAGGGCAAAGTTAAATATCGTCCTGATTGTGTGATGTATATTTTGTTCTATAGTTTGAGGGGTTACAGTCGTGGAGGAAGAACCCAAATATCATTACCACAGCACAGAAGTTTTCTATTACAACTACGTAAAAGTTCTACATAAGAAATTTAAGTACAAAAGTGTACATGTGTACAAAGTAAAAGTACTCATTATGAAGAATAATTTTTGTTATTGATTTTGTTATATTATAATGTAATTACTCCATAATAATACATAATCATTTATTAGCTGAAATTATATTTTGTAATCTTCATCTATAGTAACTGAAGCAACAACAACAGCAACATAAAATGGAAATACTCAAGTGTTTCTAAGCACCTAAACTTTTACTAAGCTGAACAGCCAAACTGGTTGGTGTCTTTCACTGACAGGACCCTCCACCTATTCAACATGCTGAATCAGCTGAAAAGTCATCGACGGGCGTCCCATAGTGCCACACAACAAAGATTACGTCAACAGACGACTTGGTCGGTTTCACAGCCCTGAGGCGGTGGGCCTGAATTGTGTCGTGGTGCTTGGACTCTGCTGATAATTTCTTGTAGGTTTTTCCGGCAGAGTAGGCACAGTTTAGAGCATTGCTGTCTCCCTCTGGTGCAATAATGTAATTGTTTGCTGATAGTGGACTGTACCTATTATTTATAACTGATTAAAGTTAACTTATATAAGTTAGCTACTAGAATTTACAGCTTTTTTATCCCACCTCAGCCCGTTGGTGTGTGTCACCTCAAAAAAAGAGAGAAGGGCATAGATTCAAATCTTTCTGTGTGGAGTTAGCATGTTCTCACGTGGCTGCTCGGGTTCAGATAGACTGGTGATGGGCTCCAGCGCTTCTGCGACCCTTGAGAAAACAAGTGGCTTCTGTATGTTTGTCTGTTTTACTGAAAATCTAACAATGCTTAGAAATCACTAAAGATTTAGTTTTATTAAAAAATAAAAATAAAAATACAGTGAACTTTGTAAAAAATCTGCAGACATAAGAGACGATCATCAACAAAATGTTTCCTCTGCATCCACATGACTTAGTGATAAAGTTGTGTTATACTATATTGATGACCTTAAATAATTTGAATTGTCAAGATGTCATGATAATTTAATCACGGCCAGATCAGTGACTCCTTTGCATTTTGTCGTGTGTAATGATGAAGCTGTGAACAGATTGTCGCTGTTACACAATGTGTTTGCTACTGTTCCTTCCTCCTGATGTCCTCCTCCTCCTCCAAATCACAGATTTTTATGGCACAGATTTATCTTTGGAAAGCAACACACAGTCAAATGCTGCACAACGCAGGCACACACACACACACACATACACACACACACACACACTCACATACCCATTACTCACACATTATCAAGAGGGTGAGTGAAATAGCTGACGAGGGATTTTGATTCTGTGAAAACAGCAGACTCACTGGGAGTAGGCTACTGTGCCATCCTACAAACCAGAACAGCACATAACCAACATATGTGGCTGTGACATGCTCTCCTCTTACACAGATACACACATCTGTTGGTAAAATAAAATTCAGTATCTCTCTCATAATTTAATCACATTTTGCTGTGATTTCAGCAGTTTTACTTTAAGCCACACAAGCAGCTTTAGGGTTCCACCTTTTGGTCCAGGCAGAAATATCTCAACATGTATTGAATGGAATAACATAAAACTTTGCAGAGAGATTCGTGGTCCACAGAGGATAAATCCTACAAACCTCTTTGTTTTTCATTGAATTGTTTCTCTAACTGTTGGGTGAACTACCATTAAATTTGGTGCACACATTGATGCCGCCCACTGGAAAAACTGAACTAACACTGGTGATACCATAACGTCCATAACTAATCAAGTGCCATCATCAGGTCAAAACTTCACCATGTTCAAAACATGTTTCAGATAAAATACCTGCAACATCCCCATCAGCCAGTTGTTTTTAGACGTCAAGGATACACACAATGTCCCAATGTCCTCACGAGAGAAATGCTGAATATAAACTTCTGTTTGTTTATAAGAAAACATCACATGGCACACTAAAGAACGATCTGAACAAATGGGCTTTTGGTGTTGTGTGTGTGTGTATTTATTTAGTTGTTCTGGTGGTTTGACCACACGGGTTATCACTAAACCATCACTGTGTTCTCACTTTAAACTTGAAAACAGATACTTATCTAAAACATTTGTACACTTTGTCTTTGTTAGTTTTTAAGGCAAATCTTGTTGAATGAACTTCTGGGGCAGAACAGTCTGTGTGACCTGCAGCTTGCAAGCGTGAGCCGTGTGATCTCTGTGATGCAACTTCTACAACATGATTAGTTCAAGATGAATTTCTACTTGTGTGCTTACAAAGGTGGGCGATAAACATATATAGAATATTTAACCTGCACCAGACGTTCACCAGTTATAAAAAAGTAAGGTGTTTATTTTAACAGTTGTGTAACACTTACTCCAAAGTTGTGCAAAATGTTTGCGGTCTTGTGTGTACTCAAGGTGTGGAGCTTTTCAGCAACAATAACATTGACCTGGGCTTCTTCTTTCTTTCTTTTTTCTTTACCTTCTTTTTGTTATCCCCTTCACTTCTGAGAAACTGAATGTTTGCAGCTGCTGTCCCAGCATGGACAGGGCGGGAGATCATCAGAAGACAAGTGCACATGCAGATCTACTTACTTCAGAAGTCTTCAGAGGTTTCTTTTCCTTCAAACTAGCTAACTTACTAACTTTGTGGGAGTAAAAACAATCCATTACTCTACTCCAGGGAGCCTCTCAGAGTCACAAAATGTGTGTCTTTTAAGCACAATCTAACAATATGGTCAGGATGTCCTGATTCATTAGAAAGAGACAAACAGAGAGAGTAAAGAGGTCATGAGTTCATTATGTTATCTCAGTGCATTCGGGACAAAGCAGTGATCCTCACACAATTGTGCAGCCGGCAAATCAAGCTGACAAAGTCTGCAGTGTTATCTAAGATTCAAAGACAGAATAAGTTGACCAATAATTTGGCAACTTCTGGACTTAAAAGACAACATTCTGCACAGAAAGCGAACTCCAGTTTGCATGCAAGAATTTCTTTTTTTAACTTCATTACATTTCCAGCCATCTAGCCATGCAATATGGCTGTGTAGCAGGCGGAGAATCCAGCCTCAGGGTGTCTCTGCCAAACTGACTATCTGGCTGCAAGCTGGCGTGCTGATCTCGGGTGAGCAGGAAAAACTGGGATGAGTTTTATATAATGGGTTTTCACCAGTACCTGAAACATGTCTCCAAATGAAAGATAAACTTTAACATTGTTTTACGGGATTCGCCATCTTCTTCAGAGTTAGATGATTCTCACATAGAGAATCCATTGAGTACTGCGCTTGGAGAGAATAATTATTTATGTTAAATCTGTACAGCAATATAAATGACAAACCTCTGATTTCACAGTGAGATATTCATGAGTAAGTCTGCTTTTGAACTTCAGGCAGTACCAGGCCGGCTGCTTCTGTCCTCTAGGCCGGCTCAGCTAATCACCTCCAAACTCTTACTTCATACTTAAAGTAACTGACAGACATGAGAGTGATATTGATCTTGTCCTCTATCTCCTGCCAAGAAAGACAATCATGATGCATTTATGTCACACTGGCTTTATCGTAACTGCAAAGTTAAGTAGTGTTCACATCAACATTAAAGCCATTAATTACAACTGTAAACTTCAGATATCCCTCAGAATTGTAATAAATCAAACATTTACACCTCATGAGATTAAGTAACGAACCCTAAAGTGAATGGACATAATGCTATGTTATCAGATCATAGTAGAAACCATCCTGAGTGGTCTGAATGACATGAATGTTACCGTCCATCTCACAATCCATTAAGTGTATTCACAAAAAAAACGACTTACAGTAACGAAGTAACACTAACATATGCTAGTATGTACTTTGAGACTGTAAAAGCTGCACCTATAGACCTTTATTATGTGCTATTAAGCTTCATTCTTTATCCCTGCCTTTACAACAGCTCCGACTATGATGAGCTGTGACAATATTCAGCTCCCAGTGCACATTCACCGTCCGTATAGTCCGCAGTCCACAGAGGCTTTTCTATTGAAATGGGACACTGGACAAAGGCCAATGAAAAAGGGTATGTCAGCAAATCACAGTTTTTTCACTGCGCTCATGTGATTGTTGCCTGAACTTCCTTCCCTGTCGTCACACCAGAGGGCAGCTTGCTACTTGACAGCCGATTTCAATTCCAGTCAGATGTTAAAGAACATGTCCGTTGTTACTTGGCTTTAGGATTACATAACGGAGCTTGAGCAAGGGTGACTGCTTATTGAGACAGATAAGGCGGAAGCAGGACGCACTGAACAAGAGGAAACCTTAACAGCAGTAGAACAACGCAGAGCGAAAAAGCCATGATAGCAACAGCTTTATACATTAAGACTTTGAATGTTATTATATTATTATTAAGTGAAAGTTAGTAAAAAAAATTGAGGTGGAAGAAACACTCAGATCATTTGCTTAAGTTAAAGTAACAACATAAAAATGCAGGAAATAGACAATAATGTAGAAAATAAAGGAGTGTTACTTCATCACGAGTGTAAAGTCTTTTTATTAGCAAAATGTACTTAAAGTAGTAGAAGTACTTGTCATAAAGAAGATATGACTGATATATGTATATATAGTGTATCATTATTAGATTGTTTAATGAATTTTACTGGTTTGAACTAATATACATTTCTGTAGTTTAGGATCCCAACCAAGGGTCAGCTACTGTCAGAGAGGTACAAAATAAATATGAGGAGTCATGAGACGAGTAATGAGTAAAAAAAATCTGACTTTGAGCTTTTGTTTTGCGACTTACAGGATTATGTTACTCAAAATAACATATTCTGATTGTATCTGTTTCTAATTTGTATTTATCTCAACACACAAGGCAAAAAAAAAAAATCAAGGATGTGCATACAAGAAGACCTTTAACATCCTTATCAGTGTTTTATGCTCAACTTATCATGTGACTGTTTTTTCAGTTCACTTCTGTGTGGGGTGCAAAGAGCCTGACACATGTGTACAGGCTATCTAGGTATGTGAAGCAGCCTGACAACCAGACAAAGCTCACATTCATTCCAGTCTGTGTATATCCTCAACACTTCACTGCTTGTTTCTTCACTGAAGGAGAAAAAAAAAGCCTGATTGTCTTTAAATACGCTAGAGAACAAGCTCAGGAAGTTTATGTTGAGCGAGATCTAATGTTAATGCAGTGTACACTTTACTGTAAATGTTTATCTTCTTCTGAAGCCTGTGTTCCTCTTTTCTTTGTTCCTATAGCAGGAACTTGTTTATTCAGTAGGTGAGGCAGTGTGCTGTATATTTTTTCAACCCTTTCGACCCTTTCATCTCAAAAATGTGAAGTTTGTGAGCTCTCACATCAAAAACGTGTATTCCCTCTGCACACCAAGGAGCTCCTTTCTCTCCACCCAAAACCTGTTTGACAGCCCACACCACCTGTGGCGATCCACACATACTGAGATGTTTCAGCTGAGACAAAGAAATGAGAAGGTCAGTGAGTTGTTGGAAGCCTCTCAGCAGCCTAAAGTGGTGAGGATCTACCCCCTAGTGGCGATTTTACTCGTAGTACTGAAAAATCTTGGAGGCAGTTACTTCCACTTCAACAAAAGATGTCACATGGTTTACAGTAAAGAAAATAAATATCTAACAGAAGATCAAAGGTAATTTTAAACCTGCTACTAAATGTGTTTTTTTGAGCACTCTAAATGTGAGGAGGTAAGAAAGATTGGTGATGGAATACATTAGAACAATATTTAAACAGTGAAATGAACAAAATACAAAGAGACGTTTATAGTGCAGCACTTTCACTGTAAGTGAAAAGGGTGGAAGTGATATCAGTTAATAAATAGGAGACAAGAACAGACCTTTTTTAATGGATATTTGAAGTGGCTGAAGTTTAGGTGAGAAGTGGATAAAAGCTTTTTTTTTTGACATGATCTGATCCCAATTTGATCCAAACTGAAGATTAACATAAAGAGACTCTCACAGGAACATAACATAACCATATCAATTGCATTGCTCAGGCCTTGTCTACATATGACACGTGTCGATCACATCTGGGGAGATTATGAGGGTTATTTATTATGATAAGCTTGTGTGCATGATTAGAAAATCAAGGAATCACTAACAAAGAAAATGAACGTCACTGACATTTTTCATTGGTTTGTACATCTGCAGAAGATCTGATATCTTATGGTGATGTGACGCCCTCTGTTGAAATTCAGAAATAGCTGCATGATAAAAAAAAATTCCACTTCCGTCAATGATTTCTATTAAAGGTTTGTTTTATTCAACACGTTAACATCTATTACAAGTAGTGGCATAGAGAAACTCGTGTTTACAGAATGACAGCACCACAGAAGTATTAGAGCTTACTTCGAGTAAACGTATTAATATGAGGAAGTTGAATTAAAAGGTAAATCCTGCATTCAAATCCTACTTAAAAAAATTAACAAAATTATTCACCAGTATGTGTTTAAAGTATTGATGTACTGTAGATGCTCATTCAGTTTGAAAATGTCTACTTTCACTGGTATATTACAATACTTTCACACAATACATTGTAGTGTTGCAGTTCCTGCAGTACCTTGACACTCAGGTACCCCGAACATGTATAAAATCATCACTAAATTATTGTTAGATAAAAGAAAATAGAAAAAAGTGACCAAGGAATTATGGTATTGATGGAGTTGAAATGAAGAAACAAAATACACCGCCTGGCCAAAAAAGTCACACATTGTAATATTTCTTGAACCACATTTTGCTTTGCTTACTACACAGATCCACTGTGGCATTATTTCAACAAGCTTATGCGATTTCACCACATTTATTTATGTCCAGAGTTGCATCGATTTCACACCAAGATCTTGTATTGATCACGGGACTGGGTCGCTGTATAAAGCATTGTCGTCCTGTGATGGGCTTATTATTAAGAAAGAAGCAATTCTGATGAAACATATTAATCACTGCAGTAATTATCCAGTGGACGACTCTCACCTATACTCAGTGAAATCCAGGCTGTGCCACTAAGTTTAGTAGCTGGATGTTTTTTGTTTAAATGTTCTCTGAAAAATCAACATCTGTAAATTGATAATGCCATAACAACTGGGAAAAACTCCATCTGCTGATGAAACCTGTGTGACTCTGTCCCAGCTTCTCAGACAACTAATCATAACTTCAGACCTTTAAATGAAAACTAATTGGTGACTATCCATATGTGAACTTTTAATTTGGAACAAAAGATGATGATGCACTTACAAGGTGTAGTGATCAGCGTAACAAATAGCAAACACACAAACTGTGTGACGACACAATGTAGCTCAGGACCCCGAATGTGAAACACATTAGCTGATGTCAGGTGGGTGTCTAAAAGCTCTTGCCATGCGTCAGATCCCTCAGGTGTCTCTCTTTCATCCCCCAAACGACATCAGCGCCCGATGACGCACCGTCAGAGCCCCGTGGCTGCTCGCTGAGTGAGGTTAACATGGAGTTGATGGAGGGAATCACTTTAGAGGATTAACACTGTCATCTGTTCGGATTATAGCGAGAGCTTACCTGCCCATCTGTCATTGTTAGGCTGAGGCAGACGCTCAGTCTGAAGGCTTTGCATGGAGGAGGCCTCACTCTCACTGTGTGAATATTTATTTTTTCCACACAGATTAAAAACATGACACAGTTTATGAGTTGTGCTAGTGTTCATTTTGAATGCGGTTTGACTCCATGCCATGTGTGATGTGCTGCACTCATGCACTTCATGTATTTCATGTACTATATGTAGACATTGCCTGTGTTTAAGAATGGGCTGCTGGCTTTGAGAGGAAGTCAGGAATGTAATAAAAACAAAAACTTAATTAAGTTAACAGCAGAATTTAGATAATATCTTTTTCTGAAGTTATTCAGAAAGAAAATGGTCAAGCAACAAACTGAGGAGGGTGGTGGTTCTGGGAGGCTGAACTGTCTGTGTCTCCTGCACCCAACACAATGAAACACTAGTTACTGAGATGGTTCGCACATAATAACCTATGTTGACTTGCCATATTTTATTTTATTTGTCTTCAGATAGTTTTTATGCTTTTTATTCAAGAGCACACACGTCGGTGAATGTTGGTGTTTCTGCAGTGACTAAGTAGAGTTCATAGTTCACCCAGCATTTTTTTTAGCAGTGTAGCACTCAGGCAGAGAAGAGGAGGAGGAGGATGGTGCCGTGGTGGAGGTGTGATGAGGATTTTAAGGTTACTGTGGATATGTACAGAAGGAAAACGTCTGAGGTTAGCTACTCACACCTACACACAGAATAAACCAACAAACCTTGATAACCACCTACACAACAACTGCACATTCAGTTTCTCTCCCTGCTTCTCCATGATCTGCACGTCACACACACACACACACACACACACACACACACACACACACACATTTCCTTATGCAATTAGCACCTCTCCTATAATTCATGAACGGCTGTTCTGGGCCAGGGAGACTCATTATCTGTAGGATGGTAATTTCCTCAGGCTGACCTATTGCAGATGTTGCACCACTGGCCACTTACCCACGCTGTTGTCACAACACAGCGAGCATACACTACACTAACCTTGTCCTCCAAAACAACATTCTTTGATTTCCATCTCACTGTTCAACCCGCTCTGTCCTTTTTATCTGCCTCTTCATCTCCCTCTAGCTTCCTTTCGGCTGATGGAGCTTATTGTGGACAAATAGGCTTAGGAGCATCACTATGGCAACAGCGAATCGTAAAAGCTACATAAGCACTTCATCAAGGGCCGTGATCCAATGGCTCCCGCTGGAGATGGTCCCCCCAACCTCCTGCAACAAGTAACAGCAGGCCAGAGAAGCTCTTGGGAGGAGGAGGGGAGAGATGGAGAGAGAGGTGGAGATAATACTTTAGGACTGAGAGGATGTGAGAGCAGAGAGAAAAACCATTTCCCTTTCCTCTCTGCTTTTCATTCAGCCAGCTTTTCCTTTTAGTATTCATCCAGCTCTCTGCTTTCTGAGACCTTTTCTAATTCTGCTTTTCAGCGATTTTGTGTCTTGTGGAATCGGAGACAAACTTAAGAAACAGAGGCAGAACAAGAGGTAAGAAAAGGCTTATTTTTTCTGTTTATTCTCAATCCACTAGTCAAAGCCTGTAACTGTGCCTGTTAAAAGTAGGCAGCCATGGAAAAAAAAAGTTTAAGTCAGGATATTTTCCTAATTTTTCCAAAAGAAAAAAAAAGGAAAAACCTGTTTAATGTTGCAAAGATGAATCGTTTAATAGAAAATTTACAACAATTGCCAACAATTCATTGTTATAAGTTATCTGTCATACAAAAATGCCAAATGTTTAATGAGAATGTGATGCTTTTGATGTTTTTACATTTTAGTAAATTAAATATTTTGTGTTTTAACTGTTGGTTGAACAAAATAAGACATTTGACGACATCATTTTGATCTCTTTAACGATTGAACTGAAAAATAACCTGCAGAACAGTCACTAATGAAAATAATAATGTGTTGCAGCCCCCATTTATTGCTCCAGTAGAAAAATACATACATCTGATGCCAAAAATGAAATATATTTAAATAGATGAAGTAACAAGCTTCTGGTGTGGGCACTGTAATTATTTGTAACACTGTACTGACTGCCTGTGTGTGACTCCATTTTGAAGGCTCGGAGTTAAACTGCTGGATGGAGAGGTAAAAGCAGGTCTGCAACTAATCTCACTGTCACTTTGTTGAGGAAGCTTTTCTTTGCACATGTTGATTATATGACCTACAGCCCTACTACAGTGCATCAGAGTAGCATAAAACAAGTAGAGCAGCTGAGACGACGCAGCGTGTAAACAGATTAACTCCAGATTAAAAGAGGAGCAGTTACAAAAGTGAATGTGCACCTACAAGAAGTTATGTAGTACAATTAATATGTGTACTGCTGCTAAGAAATATATAGCATACGCTTTGTAAATTGTTCTTCAGAAGCAGTTTGGAGAACAAAAACCTTTCTATTATTTTCCTATTTAATGAATTAATTATTTACTATTTACTCAGTTCTTAATGTTGTCTTTTTATGTGATCTAAAGATACTGAGTTCAGAGCTTGAACTAATGATTATTTTCATTTCTGATTCATTTAGAGATTATTTTGTGGTTGATTATCAGTGAAAAAGAAATCTTAAAATATCTTTATGCTCAATCAACAGTCCAAGACCCAAAAATATTCAATTTGTAATGATGTTTGATTCTTAGTCTATTAAGCTGCAGTTTAGTTTACTATGACACAAAACAAAGAAAAAAAAGACAAATCTATGAGAGAAAGTTTGGTATTTATGCTTAAAATGCTTAAATAACTTAATCTGATTACTTAACTAATCACTTCAGCTCTAATCATGGCAACAGGTTCACGTACAGCATTTTGTTTCATAAAGACTTTGCACAGGATTCATTTGAATCAGTGACTCATAACGTCTGCATCAGTGGCCGTTTCTGTGATGGTTTCAGTCATCACAGAAGACTGACGACTGAAACTAATTGATTACAGCACCTGTGAGAGAGGATATGACACGTGCAGAACAAAGAGCTGGTGAGTGGGGAGATAAGGGACGTTCTGCTGGAAATATAAAAACAGACTTCAGAGGATGTCGTCTGAAAACCACAGATGGCAAATTATGCAAACATGTACATAATCCCTGTGTTACATTACAAATAAAGCATCAGAACTGAAGAGAACACAGTGTCTTCTCCACAGTTGTTTTCAGACAGTCTTGAAAGGCAGAAACACTTAATCAGCTGAAGTAGACAATCAATTAAATGTTCAGTCTGCTTGTTGCAGATTAACTGTTTGTTTTTTTTTGTTGGCTTCACATTTGGAGCTCTACAAACTACAGCGATACACATATTTCAATTACCATTTAACCTTTGCAAAATGTCTCATTGCTTCCGATTAAAGCTCAAAATCTCATCTCTAGGTCTGTACCAGTTAGAAAAGAAAGCAAAAACACAAAAGTAAAGTCGATTTTCCCTGTAAGGCACAGGCCTTGGAAAAAAAATCCTCTTTGAAATCAATTAAGCTGAGCATTTTAGCAGCTCGGCAGTAATATTTTGTGTTCTACTTTAATTCAAGGTAACGTCTAATAATTTCAGTACAATGATTCCCTGTGATTATCTCTCTGTCATCAAGGCGCTGTGGTGGAGACCAAGACCATGGCCTCCTGGTTCAGCTGGAATGAGCCTTATTACCGGAGTCCCCGGCGGGACCCAGCCGAAGTGGTCACGGACACCCTGATGCTGGAGTTCAGCTGGCAGCTGAAGGAGGCGGAGAAGCAGCAGAAAGAGAGGGAAAACGAATACCGGCGCCTCAAGACCGGAGTGGACTACAGCTGGCTGGCCAGCACGCCTCGCTCCTCCTACAACATCAGCACCGGGGAGAGGCTCAGTCTGGAGGACCTCTGCTCCAAGGTGCCACCATCCTGCTGTGGGCTGGTCATACTCAAGTAAGGGCACATTGAGTTGACACAAAAGTTTATCTAATGCAACTGAAGCATAAAGTAAATGTAGTTTTAGTGCATTTACCTATGTAAAGTACTCACATGCAATTTTCAAGTAAGAGTCCTTTTTACAAGATGGAAAAACTCTATTGAGGATGATAAAAACTCTTTGTCATATATGTTGTAGTAGGCACCGTGTCAGTAGAGCAGCAAGGACTGCAGCCTAACCTACTGTTTGATTATCAACAGATAATTCATGCAGCTATTTTGATCTTTTTTTTAAGATAAAAATGCTAAAACTGCACCTGTGCATTATTAGAAACCTTTAAAAACAGAAGAAACAAGATCTGTACTGTCCTCAGGCAACCCCCTCTGTGATTCTTGTGGTGTTTCTGTCCTTTAATCCGCAGCAGAGACTCCCTGAGCTCGTTTGAGCATCTGTTCACAGAAACCCGCTGATGGTGTCTTGTTTGACAGTTTATGGAAGCAGTTGAGGAGGAGGAAATGTAGGGGATCAGTGAGGTGCTAAACAACAACACAAGTGGAAATCACACATACACACAACAGGGAATAAGAGGAACATGTTTTTGTGATTTTAATTAGCTGCATGAAGGCGGAGTCCTCAGTGTAATTAACCTAGTCTTTCTTAGAAGCAGTTACTTCTGGGTTTTTCCCAAATGTAGGCTGATTCTTTATTAACCCACTGTCTCCTCAGTTAACTTACACAAAATCATTGCTAAACTTCCTTACTTCTTCCTTATTTGAAGTTGTGTTTCTTACTTAACTGAAGCTGATATAGCACATTACTGTTTTCTCTTCAGCTCATTTATCTTTGTTTTTCTTTGCTTCTCACAGGTTCAGGGAGGTCATGCAGGCCAATGAGCCTGAAGCGCAGGAGGTGTCTGGCCTGTTCCGTTCGGTCCTCCTGGAGGCTCTGGAACACCTGAAGGAGGAGCAGGAAACACAGAGGCTCGCTCGCCAGTGGAACAACAAACGTGCCATGAGCATGTCCCTCATGAACTTTAGGTCCCGGATAAAGATCAATCCGTTTGGAAGCACGGTGGGCCTGACCACTGCTGCGGCTGAAGGGGCGGGGCTGAGCGACCTCAAAACAGTGTCAGAGGATGTGGAGAGAGGGATGGAGAGTGAGGAGAGGTCGCAGAGGGTGTGGAGCATGCCCGATGTCAGATACAAAGGAACCAGCAGCAGTAAGCTTGTCTGATGAGGGCATTCACAGGACAGCGAGAGCGGGACTGATGCCGATGTCCACTTTGACCAGACAGAGGAGGATGAGTCCCATCATCCTCCTCCTTTGCACCTCCATTTGATCCTTAACCTTTTGATCTGAAAGGGTAATGTCAGGCGTTTTTCTAACATGTTCTGTACCTTGACAACAGTTTTTCAGCACTCGAAAAAATTTCAAGTTTTCATGAGATTATCACCTCTTAAATGTTTCTTATATTTTATAGAGATTTGCCACCTACGTTTTGAGGACTTTTTACTGCAGCCTGCTAGAGATATTTATTTTATTTATAGCTTTCTTGTTTGGCTACACAAATGGACTGAGAGTGAATGATGTTTTATGACAGAATGGTTTGCGTGAGATTTTCTTTTTTTCTAGGCGTTACTCATAGTCTTAAAACAATCAACGCTGACATTAACGTCATTCAGAGGATGAATCACGCTCTTGTCACCGGCTGCACTTTTCTCCTCCTCTTTTTATTTTCTCCTGAAGACTCAGATCAATGATTTATAATCTAAGGTCTGCAAACAAAAATCTTCTGTGTTCTCTATTTGCTCTTACGTATCAAAAAACAGAAGACAGAAATGAAGAATAAAAACGTAAGATATGATAACATTTAAGTAAAATCTTTCCAGCAGTTTATTGCCATTTCTCACACAGTAAAATTCAAGAGGACACAATGGGTTTGCTCCATCATCCATTCAGACCTAATATAGAACTGTTACAAGGGTGATTTTTTGTTATATTTCAATTTACTGAATGACTGTGGCAGACAGAGAATTCATTTTATCAATAAACATACAGTAACAAAAGACAGTTGACTCTTATCATTTTGAGCAAATTTTACACATTAAAAACTATCAGTTCACACTGATAACAGTTTCCACAGAAACACTTTACTGTAGAAACAGTGTCAGTTTTCTACAAGAAAATATAAACATATGGACAGTCCTAAATTAATTATGTTTGACATGACCAGCAGGTAAAATATCCAATCCGCTGAACTGTTGGTTGTGGAGCATTGTTAAGTGGCGTAGGCACCAGGTTTCTGACAAGGATGATGAATGTCTTTCATCAATTTGATCATTGTCAAACTGTCCTTCGTGAGTATGACATAATAAAAGTTTAACATGCATTCAAACCACAAGCACATCTGCAGTCCATGCACTTCCAATGGTCGGACTCATAATACTTGATGTTAATTTTCATCTTCAAATAAAGATGGGAAAAAAAAAATTCAGATGACACATTAACACTTATCAGACTACGTTGAGCAGTACCACAGTAAAAATGCAGCTAGTGGTTTGAACACATGTACCTTCCTGCTAGAGATACAGCTACCTCACTCTAGACAGTTTGATGCTGTTCCTGTATCGATGCAAGTTTTATTCATCATTTCTTCATCAAAACTCTTTGATCTTGATCTCTGGCAAAGCTAAGCTGTTGTTTCCTGAGTTCTGCTGACATGACCGAGGCTCAGCACCACTACTGGCATCCACACCGGCATCACAGGGTAGAGTTTAAGAACTCAAGAAGTTCTGCTCGATTTTTATCCCGCTGAAACAAAAAAGGTCAATGTGAGCCAGAGTAAATAAAAATCCATTAAGAAACTATAAAGTCAGAGCAAAGAAGTGAGATTACCTGTTTGTCTTTCTTTGACTTCTTTACTTTCATCTTTATCTTCTTCCCTGAAATCATACTGTACTTTCCTTTTTTCTTGTCCTTCAAGTACTGAAAGAAAAACAACAGTAAGGTTAACAGGGCTAGAATAAAATATAATCAAAATCTGGCTGATTGAAAAAATTTCACAATTATAACCCTGCACTTGGATAAACACGAGTCAATGCGAAAATACAAGAACTACAAAGAATAATGGGCAAAAAGCATATATATGTATTTATAATCATTTAGTTAGTAATCTAAGTAATCTTTCTAATTAGATCCTAAAGGGCATCTATTTACCTTGGAGATCTGTACAGGTCCCGAGTCCTCTTCCCCTCCTTTGGTTTTTTTGTCCTTTTTACGTTTATGTCGCTTCTCTTTCTTTCCTTTCTGCTCAGAGATGCAAAAGAAAATAGACTTTCATTTAGCAATTTATTTTGGCTTATTTGTCACACTTGAATGATTCAGATCATCAAAAAAATTGTAATACTGTACAAAGAAAACCCAGAAATGCAGTTTTTAAATTATTATTATTATATTATATTATTACTTATTAAGAGAAAAAAGCCGTCCAAACCTGCCCGGCCCTTTGAAATACATTTGTTTGATGTTCTGAACATCACTGCTGATGTTCTAATTTGAGTGGGGAAAAAATGCAAAACAAACAAACAAAAAAAACATATACACTCACTCACACACACTATTTAAGTCACAAACCATACTAATACATGAAATAGAATACACAAGATTACTTTTTTGTGTTGTTTCTCCTTTTTCCTTTTCTTAGACTGCTTTCTGGATTTTCTGCAGGAGTCTAAAAATGAAAATACATCTAATGAATGTATGGATATTATTAGTGTTACGAAAATGAAGGTATACACTTAAACGCATGTGACATAAATATTATTCAGCTTTAAAGAAAACCTTTTTAACACTAGATTTACCAAGCCTGCGCAAATTTGTGTAAATTCCCTGGACCTCACACCTACTAGCATCCCTGCTGAGTGCCGTCAGCTCCATTGTTCTCTTGCTTTTGTTCTGAAAACACACCCATTACCTGTGAGGCCTGGCACATTTGCATTTGCCCTCTGATTGGGCTTCTAACCAAGGAACTCTGTATGCTGCTGTATAACTACAGCACAGTGCTGTGCATAAAAGCGGACCGACCCAGGTGAGAGAATCAGTCTGTTTTATTTTAAAGTGTTTCAAACTTTACATCGTTTACAGCGTTTGCTTCAGCTTCAGCAGCCTGCCTCTGTGCCAATATTTCCTTGTGCTGCATGAATCGGCAACGGAGTTCCTTAGCTAGAAGGCTCAGAAACAGTCTTCTTTTGCCTGTCCACCCTGTACATGCCTTGGACAAAATGTAGGCATTCACCGCCGCCAGGTCCAGCATATTGTAAAAAACTGCTTCTGGCCAGTTTAGGTGCATAAATTGTCAAGGAGACACTGCCACTTCTAAGCACTGAAGTGGAGAATACCTCTCGCTGTGCAGTGTCTTTTGCAGGTTGAGGAAGTTCATGCCAGACTTTATTCAACGTGCCCAATAGCGTTGTTTTGCACTGCAGCAGTCTGTGCGACAGTGACAGTGAAGTAAAGAAATTGTCCATCGTGACATTTCTCCCATCATCCAAAAATGGCTCCATCAGATTCATGACCACGTTCTCTGCCAGCCTCTCTCCCTTCTGACGACTGGGGTCCTTTCCCAAGTAAGGAGATGCATTGTAGACATATTTGGTCTCCAAATCCGTGGCCATCCAGAACTAGATCCCAAATTTGTCTGGCTTGGTTTGCGATATACTGTGTGAATGGACAACGAACCTTGGTAGGAAACAGCTGTTCATCTATGGTCATGTGTTCTCCTGGAGTGAAACTCTCAGCACAGTTCTTCTTGAAGTGTGTCCAGATATCGGAGATTGCAGCAAATTTGTCTGTTTTCACCCGTTCTGCCCGCGTGTCCTTATCATCAAATCAAAGGTGTTGCATAATTGAAATGAATCTATCTCGGGGCATTGTCTATTTGATTACTGGCACCAGAAAGTTTTCTGACCAGCAATCCACAATGGCACCAACGGGAAACATGATTGCTCTTACAAACAGAATTGAAATGAATGCCATCAGTTCATGAATTGGCAAATTCCAGTCCGGCTCTGTTCTGCGGGCTTGATAGACTGTACACTCCCTGATGGTCTGCAGCATTCCCACGTCTA
>JAUYWH010000016.1:12506806-12522834 GCA_034779795.1 Ctenopoma multispine | reverse complement strand
TTTGCACAACAAAAGATTGAGGAGAATCAAGCTGACGACCTGTGAAAATCTCAGCAGGGGTGAATAACACCTCGGGCGTTGCACCAGAAAATAAAAACCTCAGTAATTCTAGTGTTAAAAAACGCATGTTAGAGAGAGAACAAGGTTTGGCAGCAAGAAATGCTAGCTTTGAACATACACCTACCGCTACTACTCGAGCTACTCCGACTGCGGCTGGAGGAGTGTGATGAACCCGATGAAGAAGAGGATGAAGAGGATGAAGATGATAATGATGATGATGATGATGAACTGGAAGAAGATGACGACGAGGATGATCTACTGCGGCTGCGTTTCCGCTTCTTTTTTTCTCGACCTGAAAAAACAAACGGACAAACAAGAGAACACATTAACAAAGCAAATCAAAGAACAATGTTGTACTATTAATAAATATAATAATAACGTTTAATATCACGTTATGCATACAAATATACCCAGCGTCCACAGGCTTCGAACACACAATAACGTAACGCAATCCAGATCTAGAGTGCTGTGTATACATTGTCAAAGAAGAAAAAGCAACTTCAATCTCTACTACTTTAAATCCCCAACAAAAACATTTAATATACATTAGAAATCAGAGTAATTAAACTGTCTATCTTGCCTTCTTCTTCAGGACACCAAAATTACACAATACTTTTAATCTTTGACCACCTGTACAGACTGATATTTAAAGATTTTTTTTAAATCTGTTGTGCATGGAGGAAGTTCTCTTGCACTACCTCAAATGTTAGATGTGACTGAGTTTAATATGAGTTTCAGACTGTGTCACCTCTGCTCCTTGATCTCCTCCTTTCATCTGTTCTCGAGCTGGAGCTGGAGACTTTGTACTCTCCTGTCGTTGACTAGAAACAGAGAGAAATGTTGAAGCGACAAATATTTGTTAGCAACGCTAACAGTGTGTGTGACGGCACAAATCTGTATTGAAACATCGATGTGGACTGTCAAAATGGAGTAACGACAAACTACTCTTTCTGTCCCTCATTTGTTCAGTTGCATCTCCCACTTTACTTGGTAAGAGTTTTTTTGGGAGTTATTCCTTTATCCAATTCATAATTCTGAGGACAGGTGGTATGTTGTAGGTATTGAAAAGCCATTTGCGACAAATTTGTGATACTGGGATATAAACATAATAAGAGGCTTAAAGTAAAGCACCAATTAACAGTTTAAAACACGTATCAAACACTTTTAACCATGTTTTTTTTTTTTTAAAAACCTCTTCAAACTCGTAATTTCAACAAGGCTGACGTTACGTTTACTAAGCTGAAGCTAACGCGTTCCTTAAAGCTCCTACATAAAATGAAAACGAATTTAAAAAGAGGCTGTATACTCACCATGTCGACAGCAGATTAATATATCAGTTATATACCATCAATACACGCACTAAAAAAAGATCAATATATATTTATTACAGTTAACTCTCGTAAATTAGCATTAGCTAGCCTTCTTAGTAGACATTTTGTATCCCATGATGCACCACTGCTAGCTCCGTACAAAACAAGTGAATGATAAAGTGTAGCTATAAATATATGGATGGAAATTAAATCTGTTTCTAATCTTTCACCCTGTCCCTAACCAGTCGTTTTCTATGAAGCAGAGCCTGGTCACACAAACCTAACCTGTTATAACTACCTCTATTTGCTCCCAAGCTTTGGGATCTAAACGTTAGCTAGCGTTAGCTGCTATCAAATAATAAAAAAAGACAGTTAACGTAACAGCGCCCCCTCCGACAAATGATGGAAATTACATCTGTCTGTGTGAAAGTGTTGCTATTTGTTGGAACACATTTAAATCAAGTAAGTAAACAAAATACTTTATTTTAGGATACTAATACTGCACTTAGCATGGCTGTGTCACTGTGATCATGTCCCTTTGTCTATATATGGTAATTTTTAATATCTTCACTTTATGTGTTTGGGTTGTTTAATTGTTTTGTGTCTTTGTGGCCATTTGCATCCCTTTGGAGTTGTTCTGTCTCTGTCCCAGATGCCTCTGGGCGCCCTACAGTGTTTTATCATGATGATAATATACTATACTACTGGATAATAAATATATTTACCATCTTAGTTTTGTTTGTTAGCATGCCACATTTGCAAATTCGTTGAGACTGATTGATACTAGATTTTAGGAGCCGGCACTGACACAGTTAAAATAATACTGTATATCATACATTTGTTTTTACATAAACATAAACACACTCTCTAAATTATGTCAAACATATCTCTGTAATTTCTAAATAAATACATATCTTATTCCTGTTTTTAAGCTATTTAGTTAAGCTATAATTGGTGATCCACTCCACTAACACCTGACACCAAACCTGCAAATACCAGCGAAAATAATGAGCGTGTATTTTGTTTTGCAAGTATTTGCTAGATGAAAAGGCAGGGAATCACCAGTCACTACTATATGCCTTATATGCAGCATATCTGCTGATGTAATTCAGGTAGTATAAGGAAGCTACCAGTCTTTAATATTTACATCAACTCTATCCTTGAATTACTGCAAGATTTAGAAATTAAAATAACCATTCACATACTACCACAAAAATGCACACAAACCCCAAAATTGTACAAAAACATATTTATTATGACAGTGTAAGTATATTATACACATAAACACATGTGCCCTGTGTCCACTGTATAAAAATACACACTTTATATGTGTTTCAGTATTGGGCATCATTAATCATTTGACACACCAAAATACTGATTAACTCCAAATGCAGTCAGTATTATCCAGCCCTGCAGTCCTACTATGTCACGATGTTTAATGTACTTCCAGCCTTCCAAAACCGAGCACCTAACTCTCCAGCAGACAAAAGAAAGAGTTGAAAAACAGACTAATAGATGCACAACAATTTATAGGCAAATTTTGGCTTTTTGTCAAGTCTGATAAAATGCCAGCCCTTTATTATTGTGTGTTATTGTTGTTGTTCAAGACATCTAAAATATGTTCAGTACCGGTTGCTCTTAATTTGAAATTGCAGGGCCTTGATAAAACTCACCATGTCAATCCAGATCAAAACTAAACTTTATGTACATATACAATAAGAGTAATTTTGATGGAAATAGAAAAAAAAGACAAACCTCAGCTTGCTAAGTCTAATATTAAATGTTAAATGAACAGCCCTGAATGTGATCCTCATTGCATTAAAGAAGATGTACAGCTGCCCCCCAGATAGAAAATGCTTGGAAGTAATAGACAGTTCATTAGTGCATTAGAATATTGTGCGACTATCACTGCCCACGCCAGAACCACTTCACTGGGCTCACACAGTTTTACTCGTTGACTGGGCTCCAGTGAGGTAATGTGAAGCAGAAGATCAAAAAAAAGTTGATTGGACCTTAGCCTCAACAGAAATACTGAAGTCAGGTGTATGGAAATATAAAATAACGTATAAAGAAAAATACACACCATAATATAGACTCATAAAGAAAATAAAGAAAATATTAGTTGTATATCAGTAGTGAAAGTATGTTGCAGTTTCCACAGTGGCGTGTTCAAATTCCTGAAGGTTGTTTTTCATACTATTGAAAAGTTTTTTCTTTAGAGTAAGTGGGATTAATCTTAATGTAATGAACTGTCAGAGAAACAATACTTGTGTGTATTTTCCAGTCTCTGTTGTGTAAACGCTTTTCTTTCCTTCCTAATTAAAAATATAGTGTACTAAAATAAAAAAACCCTCTGTGAAGATATCTTTGCTCACACAACACTTTCAAACTTAGTTGAAGTTGATGCATAAATTGATATCTGTGGTCACTCTGTAGCCAATTAGGGATTCTTCTCTTCTTAAGTTTGAGCTCAGTAGATAATGGGTAGATATTTAAGCCTCTGTTTTGTTCTTTGAGTGATCAGCATGAGCCAAGCTCTCTTCATTCTCCTCCTCCTCCTCGGGCACCTGGAAAAAATGCATCCCCGAATGAGTAATTTCTTCATTATTACTATATGCAGGTGCAAACGTATTACATTACAGTGATGCAGTAAACCACATTCATCTGATATGAACCACAGATGTAATAACTAAAGTAAAAAAACACCAAGCTACTATTTCTGTCACTTTTAATGTTTGACAGTGAGAGAATAGAGAGTATTTATGAGGAACGAGATTTCTTACCTCCCAGTAAACAGAGTCATCGAAGCAGTTCTGGTCTGGAGGCTGTCCCCAGATTGGCAACTTCATTACAAAACCTGGAAGGAAATTACTTATGTGATTATTCAGATGTTACCCCTCTGGTAAATTATAACAAGCCCTGCCCATAGAGTTACAGAGATATTTAATATATATATGTAAGTGTAACATTTATGATTTCATTTTTATCTCCACCGACCTGTAAGAACACCTCCAACCAGCGCAAACCCAAGGGATGAGCCCAAGGCAGCAGCTTGCATGGCGGCATTACCTCTGAAGAGAACGAGGATGGGGGACAGAGATGTAAGCGTGTAACGTCATATTCATATATATAGTATAGGTATAGGTATTAGATTTATACATAAGGCCTGTGGTGAGTGAGATGGCCCTTACTTTTTCTTCCCCAAAGCTACAGCCACAATACCAGCCAAACCACCCAGGATGCCAGGCATGCCATGCAGATTGTGGACACCACAGGTATCCTGGATGCCCAGCTTGGATGCCAGGATGGGCTGCAGAGGAGGGAAAAGCATCTTATTAAGAATGTGACCCCTATATATTGATGATGTTTTGTTGAAAAATTCATTTTTATGTTAAGTGTTTTTTTTACCTAATAATTTTTATTAGTGATCCAAGTTAATTAATTAGTCTAGAAAATATTAGCAATAGTGCTGGAACAATGTAGATGTAGATAAGAAACCAGAATGGCAGGATATATTAAAGAACATTTTTCATTAATTTTAGATTTTGTGATGAATAGTATCAGAAATTGAATGTTTTATTTGAATTGGTTTCTTCACTCATAGATTTCATGTTAAAATAAGCGATAAATGCACTGCTCTTTCTGATTATTTAGAATTGCAAATGTCCATCACAGCTTCTTGACATGCTCAGATGTGTTGTTCTGTCTATCAGTCCAAAACACTAATATATTCAGTCTACTACCTGAGAACAAAATGTTAATTTTTTTATTATAAAGAAACATTTCACATTTCAAAAGCATAAGCTTTGATATTTCTTGACAAATAAACAATCAACTGCTTATTGAAGTAGTTTTTACATAAAGATTTTTCTACTATAACTTTTCAAGCCTTTTAAAAAATTACATTTCAAATTCACTTTTATTTGTCATCTTATTTCTTGACTTTCAACTCACAGTTAGGTATTTGAACCCAAGGGTAGAGATGATGCCAGCCACTAATCCAATCAGCATTGCCCCAAATGGCCCGATGTTCATGTCAGCGCATGTTCCCACAGCAACACCCCCGGCCAAGGTAGCGTTCTGAATGTGCACCTGTAGATGCCAAAAGTATAAAAACATTTATATAACTGATTTTTTTACATTTCAAAATCGTGTTTGTTAATAGTTGTGAATAGTAGAAGAACAGTGTTTGACCATGTCCAGTTTCCCTTTGTGCTCTACAAGGCTGGATATGGCGTAGGCAGAAAGCACACATGAAGCCAGGGAGAGGTACGTATTGATGACTGCGGTGAGCTGAGTGATGCCCTTGTCAGCTATGGCAGAGTTAAAACTGGGCCAGAACATCCACAGGAAGACCGTTCCTGTATTAGAGGGTGATAAATAAAATAGCATTAACCCCAATACAACTAGATACTTCCCCACTTTATCACTGTACCTGGTGCATTTATTTGTGTCCACTAGGTGGCATAAATAATACATGTCCTGAAGGCCAGTGAAGAACCAGTGAGCCATAAAAAACACATTACTGCAATATACACATAGCTAATATATTATGGTATTTTACAACTTAACTGTCTCTTACCAATCATAGCAAACAGATCAGAGTGATAAACAGATCCATCATTGTCATGTCCATTTCTTAAACCTGGTCGGTAAAGAACTCGAGCCACTGCCAGTCCAAAGTAGGCTCCAAAAGCGTGAATGATCATGGACGCTCCAACATCATTAGCCTGTAAAAGGAGAGGTGATTCATTCCAATGTAGTCAAGCCAGTCTATGTTTACTTAAATTCACTGTACACAGTGAATGTGGAACAGGAATGTACTTTGTATTTTCACTGAGTTTGATAAAGACAAGCATGAGCCATTGTGTACTTACTTCCATTATACCAGCCACCAGATGTTCATTAACGGAGAAGATGGTGATCTCCAGTATGGTCATAATAAGGAGCTGCACAGGGCTAGTTTTACCCAGAACAGCTCCAAATGAGATCAAGACTGTTGCTGTGCTGAAATCTGCGTTGATTATTCTGCAACAGAGGGAAAGGAACACAATTATAACAAATTATATTATAAATATTATAAAACAATATAAAAACAAAATGATATTATAGGATTATGAGTTAATAACGAACACAAAAATTCCCAGACTTGCATTTGTCAGGAGCCCACTGGAGCATTGACTGTGCAGCTGCTAAGTTGTGATGCACTATATAATTAACTGCATTAATGTTAATCTCGATGTTACTGAAAACTAGCACATGCAAAAGACATACTTGAAGATGTTGATTTTGATCTTTCCATCATCCAGATGCCATATGCCCTGCATGAGGAGACCCCACTGCAGGCCAAAAGCAGCCAGGAGTAAGTTGATGCCCACGCTGCTGAACCCGTATCTCTTGAGGAAGGTCATTAGGAACCCAAAACCAATGAAGATCATGACGTGCACATCCTGAAACACTGCAGACATCAGAAAGGAGGTCAGTTATGCTGACGATTCAGTGTGAGGACACCGCTCTGTTATGAAAGTCTCACTTAAGCTTGAGGTAAACGTGGATGTGAAGTTGATATAGATGAAACTGAACGATTTAATGAGCACTGGACTTCACAGGAGTCGTTTCCTTTTACAGGAGCAGTATTGTCAGTTGGAAAAGCGATTCTGTCACACTGTGAATAGGATTCTGGGAAAAAAAACTTTTCCTGTTTAGTGCTTGGACCTTGCCCTGTTTCTATTAAGTTCAGATGATCTTAATAACTTTAACAAACCACTATCTATTAGTCTCAGCTGTTGGACTGACAAAGATGAGAGGGTTTCAAATCATTTTAGTTTCCCTGCTTTATCATCTATAGGTATTTTTTAAACTGTATTATCAGCTGTAATAACATACAAAAAAAAAATCGGTTCTATAAGTGTGGATACTCTGGGTATAAATCTGGGTTACTGCCATATCATTTTGAGGAAGGATTTGTGCACAAAGGAGCACTCACACCAAGAGCTGTGGATATGAAAGGAAGTGGTACTGCTTCCTAAAAGCCTTTAGGCTTTACATGATGAGCCCTCCATGTGGAAAAGGCATCCGTGTGGATTTATGCACTGGGTGGGAAACAATGAGCTTAATTTCCTTAGTTTGTAATAAACATGAATGTTGCCACTAGTGTATAGCTAGGATTTACACTTTACTTTCACCTTTACATAGGCAGGACTTTACTGCTGCTCTACTGCTGCTTTACATTTTTTTACACTTTTTTTTTACTTTAAAATTCAATGAGCCCACTGTTTGGTGTTTAGTTGCCAAGTGCAGAGTGCAAAATGCTCAAGCAGGCTAAACAGCCAGTAGTTAAGACAGTGACGCTGGCATTTTTATCTATTTCTCAGCATAGACACAAATATGTGTATTTTACAACATTATTCATTTTATGAACTAATAATAATAACATCCTCTTTCATTGCCAGATTTGTATCCATGACTCATTGTTTTGTGTGTGAGTTTGTCTCAGGGCACTTAAAAAGTGGGACAATGAAAACACAGACACCTACTTGGGTGAGGCAGAAACCAAAGATGGGTCATTTTGATAGATATTAGTCTGATGTACACACTAACTAATCTGCTGATAGTAAAGGTTACTCGTATCTTCTCTGTCGGAGCTGTAGCCTTTTTTTCAACCTAATATTTACATTCTTCACGGCTTGGTAAAAATGACAACATCAATTTAACTTTGAGAGATCAGTCAATGTGGACTTCTTCTCGTTTCATGGTCACGGAGGTGGTCGGTGACATTGTTCAGTTGTTGCACAACATGTGATCAGCAGTTTGAACACTGATAAGCACAGCAGTGACATGAGGTAGAAATGCCTGGTTTGCTTCACATCCTTGGAGTCATTTAGAAGAAAACCTTATTGAACTTTGCACTTGCAAACACTTTGACTCCCATGCTCAGCAGTGTGACTCACACTTGCTTTCTTTGCAGTAGGAGGGTCTTAGACAGTAGATTGAGCATGGGGAAGAGGTAAAAGCTGGAAAGCAGTCACGGTGACTTGCACCCCGCCCAGATGTTAGCTAATGCCACTGCAGTGCAGACTGTAGGTGAGTGCTGTAATCAGTGCATAAATAATATACTATTATCTCACATTTCCAACAAATATCTTCTTATTTTCCAAATCACCTCTTTATAAAAATAATTTTAATTTGCAGGTCTTAGTTAAAAACATCTGCTGTACAAGACAATAGTTGCTTAAAAGTTGTTTTTTTAACTCACTCTATTTGTCCCATAATTACAGATGTCTGTTATGTCATATATATAGTGGGTTTTTCTGCCAGCTTTTTCACATTATCACATTTGAGATGATCATAGTTATTTAAAAAGATTACTGAGCAAAGACCTTTTTTTCTACAGGTGAGATGTTGTAAGATGCTTTTCCAGATAAGTCTGGTTTATAACATAGTGATGTAAAGTAACAATAATCTCTTCAGAATAGAGGGACCATTCTGAAGGGATTATTGTCACTTCACTTTGATGGTTTGGTGGACAATAATAGAGCAGAATCATTTATGGTCAGAGTAGGCTATTTTTGCTTTCATCTGCTGAAGATGGGAAAATTCTCTGTGCCAGTATCACACTAGTTTGGAAACAACTAATGGTCTAGTATACAGCTTAGATAAGTGCAATGTGGAAGATGAACATTTCAGTGAAATAGTAGACATTTTGAGTACAGCACTTATTTAAAAATGAATGATATTTGCATATTAAATACAAATGATTATTCAGTTTTTTTTTTACATATCAGTGTAGGATCTTCAAGTTTTAGCTCAATATCAACATTTTGAAAGTGACCTTGTAGTCGAATAATGTATGTGGATGAAACATCCCATCTGAAGTGGAAGATATCCTCAGCCTTATTGAGACTGCTAAGCTAATCTCTCTAAGGCACACCTGCCCCACCCAGCCGTGATGCATACTGTAAAAGAGCAGTTTGATGTTTCAGTCTGTCTTAATGGAGATAAACGGTCAAGATGCAGAGAAACCCACCAACTGTAGAAAGCTCTCCACACCTAAGTCCACAATTTAAACAAAAACACTATGCAGCAGAACATCTATTCTGTCTATTCTGTTCTGTCTTCACTTTTGTGTTTTAGACATTAATGTGTGTCACGTTGCGTGTGACCTCCACTTGTAAGAGACCTAAAACTTGTCCCTGCAGGATCCTCTTGACTCCTGATCTGCGTGTGTGTGTGTCTGTGTGTGTGTGTGAAGAGACTGATGGGATAACGTGACTTCTTTTATTGCATTCAGCTGACTTACTCTGGAAGTGGCATTCAAACCTGCGTCTCTTTCTGTTTGCAAGTAATTAGAAAATTTCATCCTTAAAAGTGAGTTAGCGTTACCTCAATGACATGACAAGCTTAGACATGTGGGAGGGTTGTAAAGGCTTCCTTTTCTTAGTTGGTTACAACATCCCAAAAAACAACCAAAAAAATACCCTGTGGGACCCTAACTCCTTCTGAGGTGTCACAATGCTTGATAATGCTGGATATTTGAACTTTTTAAACTCTTTCTGTGGTAGAATCATTATAGAAAATGTTGATAATCCATAATTTTCTAACCTCTTCAAAAACTGTCTAACAACCAAACACTTAGACATGTAGCAGCCCAACATTTGTCAACATGCAGCCCAGGTGAACTTACTAGGGTATAGATCCATAGGTTTCTCATCATGGTGAGTGTCGTTGGAGTGTGCATCGTGCCCGTGACCTTTGCCATCATCATAGACTGCAAACACTGCAAACAGTATGATAGTGATAACCTCCAAGACTAAAGCCACAATGGGAAACTTCAACCTCATGTTGGTGGAGTACGCAGGCATCCTGAGTCCAACTCTCGTTATCTCTCACACAGCGTGACACACTCACTGACTCTGTCTGTTTTGTTAGAGTTGTGAAGGGAGGGAAAAAAGTTGTGTCTGGTTTTAAACTGATGCAGGTTTTGTGTTGACCAATGACAAGGCAGAAGACTGGGGCCTTGGTGGGAAACACCCCCCTCATACAGTGTGCTCACAGGGATGGGTTTCCTCTCTGGATGTCAGAGGGGACAGAGCAAAAAACACAAATCTAATGACACCTGGTCAGTGAGCAGACATGAGACGGGAAAAAGAAAATTCTTCCACACTGATTTTTTAAAAGTTGTGTTTGTTGATTTGCTGGCCTCAATTCAGCTCACTATTTGAATAATTGTTTCCTTTACTGTAATAAAAGTACAGTTATTTTATATTTGTAGTTCAGCTCTGCTAAACATGGTTCCTCTTTCTTAGTACAGACTATAGACAATGAAGAAAACCTGAGATTGAGATATTGAGAGATAAAGTCTTTTAATTGTCTTTAAATTATTGTTGCACACTTTACATGCCTGTCCTTCCTTTCTCACTGGAAATGCTCCAAGCTTATGTCTTGTCTAGTTGACCTGCAGGTTTTGATCCACTAAGAGTGTGGTGACAATCTGAGGCCTCACCAAATTACCCCCGGGCAACCATCCTTCATTTGGCCGGGGGGCTTTTTGATTGAGCATTTTACTGACAGCAATACATTTGTTTGTCTTTGAGCTGAGTGGAGTGCAGGTTTTCCCTGACCCTTTGGGAAATTACTTCCAAATGTTGTGCGATATCAAAAAGCTCTCCTGCAGTTCTTGTGCTAATCTCGTGCTGACTCATTAGTCAATCAGTTCGCACAACAGAGTTTTGCAGTAAAATCTGGCAGACGGTGGAGTTTTTTTTTTTTTCAGTGGGCTTAAGTGAGCAAAGTCAGCTAGTGGTGACCTGAACAGTATGGGAGGATTTGGTCCAACTGCCACAGTCACTCATTCATGACTATTAGAGATACTCCCTCCACATACTCCTTCCTCTTTTTTTTACTTTTGTCACTTTTAAAAATTCGATTTAATATTGATATACAAGATGACTATTGATAATTACTACAGAACAAACATTGGCTGTTTGACTCCTCAGAAATGTTTATCTAATGAATCTGATTAATCCAATCTGCAATAATTTAACCCATTATTATGTCTATTCAGTAGTTTGCAGATATGAGCACAGGGGATCTCTCACTAAAGCAACCAATATTAGCTTGGTTCTTTTCGTTATTTTTATATTCAGTTTTTGACGTGCAGAGCCACAAATGAAGAAAATTAGAAGATAAAAGTATTTTTTTATCAACTAAAATCTGTTTTAGTTTTGCCTTCTTGTGAACTTCACATTCCAGGAAAGCCATTAAGCATTTATCTCGCTCACTCACAACCCCACCATAAAAAGCAGATTTTTGGAAAATAAACAAGCCATTAGGCTTAAATGAACTCGGTCTTTTGTTTCAGATCCACACATGCAACATACACTACATGATGAGAACCGACACACTCTGCATGTGTGACACAAACTACTCTGATGTCACTTGCTGCTTTCAAACAAGGCTCACTGATTCTTGACACGTGAGCCTTTTCACTTGGATCATCTGTCACAGTCGTGAGACTCGCTGTAATGGCCAGATGACGTGGTGACTGTGTTGGATCAAAGAGGAAAGGAGTTGGATGATTGATGACTACTTTTGAGTTGGTATTAGTTTACTGCGTCAGACCATTCCTGGAGGTCTTAGTCTGCCACATGAGGGTCAAACTGAGGTCCTGAGCTTCTCTGCATCCTGCATCTTCATAATACTTGCTATTTCATAAAATGTTTAATTTTATGATCACAAAGATGAGCCATTTTTTGGAGAAATCATCGTATTGATAGAAATTTGTCTTATACTAATAACTCACATTGTTAATTTAAGTCTGTTTCGTACATACAGTATTCCATCACATTTAATTGTTTTGATCATTGATTTGTGTAAGATGTGCTACCTTGAAGTTGACATGTTTATCATTATTTCGTGCCCCAGCTCCTAATGTATGACCTTCTTATCGCTTCTAATGAGGACCGGTATGTCCTAATGAGTCCTTATTTCAAACTGCATGATATAGACCTCTGGATTTGTGGGAAGCTGGGTATATACACATACTTGTTGGACACTCAGGTGATCAGCACTGCGTGTCTCTGTTTGGAGCATCCCTTCATGTAGAGATACGGTATGTGGCTGATTATAAACAGAGTGTAACAGACAAAAGCCAGGCCTTTTCTCCTCATTATTCAAAGCTGTGCAGTAATTAACTTTGGTGGATGGTGTAACTAAGTAAAGTCACAGCTTTGCACATTTGTGTACTGACTTTCTGTTCTGGTCCTGTCATAATTACTAAGGCTTCTGAAGGTCACCTAACAATGCTATCTAACTTAACTAATGCTCATAATAAGCTGCTTGCACCAGCCATCTGTAGAGGTTTTTTCTTAATGGGAAGACAACTGTCATAGCTAATAAAAGCTGTTTGCAGAGTAGAAATTAATCTTGTTAATGGCATCTTCAATTTCAGTGGTAAAGAAAGGTTGCATCAGTCTTTTTAGCTGATGTCCCAAAACATCCTGTGTTTATTTCAGTGAGAAAAAACCTTTGGCAGCTGTAGTAATTAGGACAAATAGATGCAGACCAGTATTTGTTTAATGTTCCAAAACAATGATAATCTTTCCCTAAACTTCTCCAAGCTCTTTATTTGTTCCTAATCTTAAGCAAACATTTGACATTGTGAAGAAAGATCAGAATATGTTTATTGTTAATGGTCATTGTTAAAGTGTTGATAGTGGTAAAATGTATTCTCTGAGACCACTTAGTAATAGCTTGTCTGCAAGTTGAACTTAAAGACATGCACAAAAATACTGTATTCACACCACCCCAGAGGTCAGTCATAGTGTCTCTATTGTTTGAGATACAGTACAGTGGATAGCACTATCAGACTATCAAGCATTTCACCTGAGAAATTGGGACTGTGTTCCTATGTTCCAAATTATAGAGCAACCAGGCCTGTAGTTGTCAAGAAATCTTCTTCTTGTGAACCAGAGTGAAAACCACTGACATCCTTATGCACCATGAATAGCATAGCATTATTTTCTAACACTGTATAGACGTTTTCATTCAGGTTATTTACCTTGATTTTCATTCCCAAACCACTGGAATGCAGAGAATGATAGCACACAGACACTCCTCCTTTCCATCCCTGGGCTGCACTCACATACTGCACACCACGCACCCCCACCCCTTGTTTCCTGTAGCTGTGGCTGAAGAGAACAGTTGCCCACCCTGATAAGCCCGCTCAGAGGGAAGCCTATGCAGTCGTGTAATCAGCATGTTAGATGGTAGCAATCAAGAACAATCACAAGGTCTCATCATGTTTATGTTGCGGTGGCCCTTCATGCTATTTAAGTCGAGAGCAATTGTTTCCCTGTATAGCATCCTGCAGCGTTTCACATCACTCCTGTATGTGCTTGGGTTAGGATGACACACACTGTAGAATTTTCAGTTAAGGTGGAACGATACTTTGCCAAATAGAAGCTTCAGAACATGGATGTGCCCTCTTACAGTAGCACCTATGTATTTGAAAGGCTTTCCACACAACTGCAGACGCTGATAAGCGGGTAGTGTTGTTTGAAGATGGCTGAGAGCCCTCAAATGTTTAACAGGTGTGTGGAGGATTTAGCACCATGCCTATCATGTTACTGTGGGATGGGCATCACTCAAAAGGAAATAAATGTGTGCAGACAGAAGAGCTTGCACACAGTATGAATGCTGTGAGACCAAAACCACATGTGCAAAACGTGATACAGAAAAATTGCTGTTATGTGTTTTTACTTGAGCTTTGCAGTGTCATGGGATTTCTTCTATTTACTCAGAGATAAATCTTTGCTTTGCTTTGTAGTTTCCTCAATTACAAAGATAAAAAAAATCCCAAGACACTATATGTATGAATTGTATGAAGCAACACTGTGAAATTATAAGTCTGACATTACTTCTGCTATAGAGAAAATGACAGGAGATACATTCAAACAAAGACTAAGTATGATAGGTAAAGAGCTGGATTCGTGGCAGCTGCTGCTAATGTCACTGCCAATCCATACTGTTCTTTTAAATGTCGAGCTAATTGTATGCATAACAGACCAACAGAAAGAGTGGAGATGCATTAAAGGACATCCTAGGTTGTGTTTTTCCTTATAACTTCCCTCTGTCCTTATTCTTACTGTACTTTTAAATCCCCCCTAGCTTGAAAGTGAATTGCTGTAATAATACTGTCTGTGATTGCCAACTCTGCAGCTTCCTCCGTAGCACACCCTGATGCCATGCTGCTTCCCTCCAGCCTCCCTACAGTGATGTTGCAGTGATGTCTTTATCTCAGAATGGCTTAAATTAGTGATGCCTAATTGAGAGCCTTCACCGCACCCTTTCCTCATGTGGCTGCATGTGCCAAATGAGTTGTCATGTTATCGCCGCATCTTAATAAAAACTAGAAAATTTCGGGCCACAACCTAGAAGTTCCCATAGAAATAGGAAAACGAAGGAGGAGGGGGTTAAGAAGAGCAACTGAAAAAAACATCCTGGGCTAAATGATGGGGAGTGGGCTCGTAATGAACAGGATGTACTGAGATTGGTGGATTGAAGCTTGCTGCTGAAATAGAAAAGGGAGGAAAAAAGAGAAAACGACTTCTCACGCAAATGACGGTACAGATCAAACAACTGGGAGGAGCTTTGTGTATATGACATGATTAATGAGTCTTGTTAAACCTACAGTGGAAACAGTTATTCAAGCTGTGTAATAACATCCCTCTTAAAAGTGTTAATTAAAAGCAATTCACTGAGCATTTTAATACATTTACAGCAGGTGAAACTGAATATACGTTCATATGTATCTTCTTATACAGCTGTGCCCACATGTTAGGTTGTTAATTACATAACAGCTTTTTACATTTGAAGCAACAACAAGAATGTAGAAAGACACCGATAATTCTGCTCTAATTAATCCTAATTCATTCATTAATTCAAGGTGTTGATGTTGTTGGTGTCTATCGGGTTGAGCTCAGGGTTCTGTGCAGACCGGTCAAGTTCCTCCACACCAAACTCGCTCGTCCATGTTTTTATGGACCTTGCCTTGTGGTTTTCTAGTTGCTATATGCAGATATTGCAGAAACAATTTTTAAAGGTGTTGGCAGTGGAGGTTTTATAAAAAACAAACTCTGACAATTTCAACTTTGTAATATGTTAAACCAGCTACAGTCAGTTATAACAGAACCATAAATTAGAAGAACATGGCGACACTTTACCATGCTCAGAGCAGAGACCTCTGATTATGCAACTATTATGAATCTGTCTCAGCTCAGTGTTTCCCATATGGCATTCAGTCATGTCCATGGCTTCCAGGCTTCAAGCAGTGATTGACTTATTATTAAGTAGAATGAAAAGCAGTCGTTATATTTTGTACTTACGTTAATTTGTTCCATTACTTATGGCACCACCAAAAAAAGACTTATCAAAACTTATCATCATTTCATTATTTATAGACCCAGCAGTATATGACTGAGGTAGGAGTAATATTGTTAACAATACTGAACCTGACCTGACACCTCAGAATACTGCAGAATGATAATGTAAACCTTAAATAATGGTTCTCTCTCTCTCTCTCTCTGTCTCTCTCACACACACACACACACACACACACACACACACACACACACACACACACACACACACACACACACA
>JAUYWH010000016.1:12436207-12506075 GCA_034779795.1 Ctenopoma multispine | reverse complement strand
TCTCTCTCTCTCTCTCACACACACACACACACACACACACACACACACACACACACACACACACACACACACACACAGACTGTCAGTTAGATTAGCTTAATCAGATATTTTCCACACACTCTTATCAGACTGAGTTTAAGCGTTTTACCCGCATTAACAAAGGACCTAAGTTGAATACAGAGCACTGTATCATTTGTCCTGCTCACATACTGTAACTGCAGTTCCAGGAATGCATCTGGTGCCACAGAAATAATGAACCATTACTGACTGACCTCTACATGAACAAGCCATTGCTGAGTGAAGCTTATGGGTTTGGTCTCTACATCTGTTTGACACCGGCTAATAGCAAACAGATTTACCAGATCAAAAAAGGAATGTTCTCCTCGTCTTCTGTGTAAATGTCAGGCCTGCCAGACATCTCTGTTAGATTACTGTAGCAGCACAGATAAGCAGATGTAAGGACCTTTGGGCTTTATTTATTATTAAAGCCAAGAGTGGGAAAAATTGCTAGAGAAACTGCTTTGAGAACAGCGCTCTGGAGGAAATAATGTGCTGCTCTCATGCAATATTTGTCAGGGTGTTAGGCCTCCCTTATGTAATACACCATGATATACAGTTCATGAACTTTTCATACAGGATATATAAAAGTTAACATGGAAGGCACAAATGCCAGCTTTTCTCATCATACACCTCTGTGTATGTGTTTTTGTGAAGATGAGGAAAAGACTGAAACATTTAAGTAACCTAATAATTAATACACTTTTATTAATGCTTTGTAAATTAGTTACAAACCATTAATAAGAACTTTCATAATATGGGCCCTATCACCACTTGTGTAAACGAGCTGAAAAGAATCAGGAAGAGCAATTTATTAGCAACTTATTAACTCATTTTTAAATGTATTAGTAGCATTTTAGCAGTATTATTACAAATTAAAAAAGATAAATACAATCCCTAAGACATTTTTGCTACCAGTTCAACCACTGGTTGAACTGGTAGCAATCATGCTCTTAGAACAATAACCTCTGTCACTTTAACATGTACTTTAGGAAGCGCTGGGTAAGTAAAAGTCCTATACTGTGTACCCCGTTCATAGATTACAAGCTTCTCAGGACAATATAGGGAAGTATGTGGTTACTATAGAACGAGCTACCACATACAGATTAGAACTAGTGTTGGCCTGTGTACAGTCTTCCTTCCTTTAGGCTTTTATTGACAGAGGAGATCAGTTTTCAATGTGATGAAAGCTTAAGAGGTGAGCTGAAGAGCCTGTCAACAAGTGTTGTTCTGCTATAATTGTACTGTATCTCAAAATACTTAAGTGGCAAGAAGGAAGTTGCACATTCTGCTTTCATTAGTGTTTCTCTGCAGATAACCATGTCACAAACGTGTCACTACATAATGTATTAGCTAAATAGTCAAGGTCCCCCTCAGTCATCCATAATCTCATCCATGAATCTGGGCTACGTGAGGCTTAAAGGTGCAATTACATCTGCAATTATTTCTGTCAGTCTGAACCACAGTAGAACAATTGAGGCTTAACATTTTTAACTGATACTGAAGAAGAAACTGGTCAGCAGGAAGCATCTAATTAAACATACTTTAAAAAAGAAATGCTTCTGTTTTTTAAAAGTGTCCTTTAGTCAAATTAGATTATATCCTTGTGTTTTTTTCTGTGCCAGGTGTATTTACACAAGGCACAATACAAGATGTGAATGAATAATGACACTCTGTGATTTGGACAATCGCACATGATACCCAGTATTTAAGCTTGGCTTAAAAGTCACTCAAACATTATAAATAAAAAACAGTTTGCTGCCCTGAGCCCTGAGATCTTTGGTCACTTTCAAATGGAGTGAGATATTTTTTTCCCCCAGCATCCTGTTTAAACCCAAAGGGACTGTGATCTTGCGAGATAACAGCTCAGACTAAATGAACAGTTCTCAGTCTGGACAGACTGATTTAACTGATCTAACAGTGTCTTCCTGCCTTTGTATTTTTGCTTATTGTACTCCCTCTTACTCTCTTTGTCAATCTCCCTCCTTTCTTGCATTATTTTATTAAAAGAAATTGCAAGGGAAATGTATCCTCTGCATCTGATTGCTGTCACTACACGTGGAGAGCTGCCTGACCGAGCTGTAATAAGATGTGTTAACATATCTGATTTTAACTCAGCCTGAGATAGCTTAGGTGTGGAAGCTGCACAGCAGAACTTGCAGAACTCACCATGCCACCTTGTTGATTTTTACAAAAATGTACAGCCGCTTTAACAATGCAGAACATGTTCATAGTCATTACTTTTCTCATATTACATAATCTGCTGTTTAGGAAGACAAACCGACGCCAAAGTCATAAACATTTTCTGGCTCTGGGACTAACTGTTGAGGCTTGCTGTTGGAGTTGATAAGCCCCACAGGATGGCACGGCCAGCCTTATCGAGCTTGGCCAAGCCAGAGGACCTCTGCTATCACTGGTGCCACTGGCAGAGGAAAAACTCATCCCCTTATCTCCTCTCTGCTGTGTATAACACTCCTTCCGAGTCCCCTGTCCAGTCACTTCAGGTGGTTCTCCCATCTGTCACCTTAGTTACCCTCATGGGTATTGCAGTGACTGAGCAGAAACAAAAGGATTTTACATTTGTATGACTCCTGCATGCTGTAGTATGAGGAGTGAGTTTCTTTTGGCATGGAGACAAGATTACAGAAATTCAGCACGAGTGTTTATTTTCAATGAAACACATTTGTTATCCCATGGAAAGGGAGTTAATTTCAACACAATGGCAAAGCATGTGATAATACAGCAATAGGAAATCTCTTTAAGTTAAGAGTGGAAACTCAAGACAAGAGGGGGAAAAAAACCACAATCACGTCTGGATGAATTCCAAACATTCGAGCCTGTAGGTCCATCTGTGTTTCTCAAAAGTAGACTGCATGCGCCTAACTCATACAAACACAGCCTTATTTGAACCCGGCGTCCGCTGTGCCACCAACATTGTGGAGCTGATGCCTGAGGAGAGGTACAATCTCTCAGCCTCAGATGGGGGTAAATATCTTTTTTGTAATGAGCAGAGTGAAAGTGACAGAGTAAAAGCATGCAGTTTGAAAGACAAGTGGCAGGCTGACATTATGAAGGACGTCCGCCTGGTCATCTGTTAGGTAAAGTACTTGCATAAATATACTTGATGCTCCAAGAAGCAACTTGAAGGTATTATTAGTGCATGATGATAAGTAAAAGTGTTGTCAGAGGTGTCATGTTTCGTGTAATATTTCTGCACATCTCACAGGAAGTCAAACTTGCGTGTATTGCATAAAGATAAAAGAGTGACACATTATTAACCCTGGGCTCTTGCACCCTCCCTCTCGCACAATGACAGCTGGGATGGGCTTCATCACCTTCATGATCCTGAACAGGATGAGTTTGGATAATGGATGGATGGGTGAATAAAAATCTCAAAACACCGGATGAGTGAAGGAAGGGCCCATGACCCAAAGCACCACCTCTGCTGTGAAACATGGTGGTGGGGGTGTTTTGGCTGATGGTGTGCACTGACATTTCTTACCGTCACTGTGCTGAAATTAGCTTAGTTTTCCACTGATGAAGATAAAACATGAATATGTGACTGTGCAAAAGTTTTTAGGCACAGGGGCATATTCATTATATCTTTTTACTGGATGGAGGGTGGTCTAACCATTTTTCTGGGGTAGAGGTGGGGAGTGAAAGAAGATCTTTTTACATTTTCTCATTTCAGATTTATATGTTATCTAAACTTTCCTTTGTCAGATTTATTGTATAAAAACAACTAGTTACATCACAAAGATATTTTGTGGGTGTGATCGAGGTTATAAAGATGCTATTTGGTCCCTCCCCCAGTAAATTTTCCCTCCTGTAAGCATCCATTAATTTTCTCCTGTCACTACTGTCAACTGTCCTTGAGCTGAAACAACAGTGGCTCTGCAGTAACAAAGATGTAGTCTCTTGGCATCCGGCCTCCTGCAAGTGCACCACAAAGATTATTTTAAGGCCTTGGTCCAAATGGGCTCTGGTTCAGTCAGGTTCAGCAAAGATGTTTATCTTTAAAGCTTGTGTTTGTGCTCTGTATCCTCTACTTACTCAATAGAAAACACAACTGAAAACTGTCAACTTGTTGTTGATGTTACAGAGTAAATTTCCTCTGACTTATAGTAGTACTTAACACTTTGACCTGTTCAGCAGTCAGCAGAGTAAGGAGGGAGTTTACTTTGGCTCAGTACCTCTCAGAAGAGGCATTTGACTGCGTGTGGGGTGTAAACTCTCAAAAAGGAAGGAGAACACACTTGATGGGGTGGACCTGGCAGAAGTCTGTAGGAAAAGTTTTCCAAATCCGAGCCAAGAAACACAGTTTGAAGCCACACCTGCTGTCTGTGGCTAATAACAGCTAATACTAACCTTTAACATCCTCACCATGAAAGTGATTTTTTTTAAATACTTTTTTTTCTTTGCATAAAAACAATCAATCTTTGATTGTATGAAAGAATTGTATGAAAATATGAATAATATTACTACTGAAAATATTCAGAATGTTCTCATATTGACTTTAGGCACAAATATCTAAATGTTATACCTAATTTGAAAGCCTGGTGACTTTTTCTTTTAGCCATTTCAGTCATTTTATAGCAGAATGTGTTACTTGGAAGCAGTGGCGATTGGTTTACGGCAGTACACACACAGTAGTGAGAGCAGCTTATCTGTTACCTATTTACAGTCCTTTATTTATCAGTTTTAGATCCAGATGTAAATTAGACAAATTCATTCATTATTCATGTTATTCATTCTCAATATAGCTTATTTGAACTGTGGTTCTCATGTTAATAAACAGCAACAACAAATAAATATAAATTGAAAGTCTACTGCTGAGAGCTCTATTGAAGAGTACTGGCATAAAGGAAACGATTAAACACACCTGAGGTACTGCAAACCCCTCTGAAGCAATGCATCTCCAACATTATGGTGCCCTGAGGTCAGGTGGACTAGGATATTCACTGCTCTAATTTCTATATAAAAAAACACAAACTGTGCTGTGAATATGCACTTTAACCTCATGTGACTATAAATCTCAATGTGTGGAGTGCACTCTCTGATTGTGAGTAGGGAGATGTTGCATGTTGCAGCCACCAAAGGAGTAAACTAGAGGCCAGCTGCTGATATTTATGAGAAAAATAATGGCCTGAGCAGAGTTTGCATGTTCTCCCCGTGTCTGCGTGGGTTTCCTCCGGGTACTCTGGTTTCCTCCCACCATCCAAAGACATGCATGTCAGGTTAATTGGCGACTCTGAATTGTCCGTAGGTGCGAATGTGAGCGTGTATGGTTGTTTGTCTGTATGTCTGTGTGTTGGCCCTGCGATGGACTGGCGATCTGTCCAGGGTGTACCCCGCCTCTCGCCCGAAGACAGCTGGGATAGGCTCCAGCACCCTCGCGACCCAATCTCGGATAAGCGGTAGATATTGGATGGATGGATAATGGCCCGATACAGATATAGGATTAAATCAGGATCTTCATGTGGCCAAACAGCATCTTTATTACCACTGGCACACACACAAAAATCCTTTTGATTTAACTATTTATTGTTCTTATAAAATTAATTTGCCCAGTGAAGGCTGAAATAACAGATAAATCTGAAAAGAGAAAATGTTTGACCTTCCCATGCTCTCCCACAAAGAAGACTCCCCTTCCTCCAGCAAGAAAAGGTTTATACCCCACTGCCAAACAACCTTTAAATAACTGTGCATGATTTAATGTTGTGCATAATGTAAAATAAAGGAAACTAAAAATAATGTGGTAGCAGTAAAACAATGACTGTGTATATGTTAAACCTCTTGGATTTCTCAGCTTCATCCTATTGCTATTCACAAGTACGAAAGAAATTGTTGTATTTGCTAGAGTACTTACTGCACTGTTTGTTGTCACAGCTGTTACCACAGGAGGGTCCTGACATGTAGAGGTGAGCGTATCGGTAGTTTCCACTGCAATTTATGCCACTGCATCAAATATTAAAACATAACAGCATAAACATATGAACTTAAACATGTCACAGATATGTTTTATTTGCACTCGTTGTGGTGCTTCTGTTATGTCTTCAGCATTATTTTTTTATTAGAATTAGAGAAACACAAACTAGGGTCTGAAATTTACCAAACTTGGGAGAATAGAAACTGACTTGACTAGTCATTTGTGCTCAATTAATAATCACACACCAAGGAAATTCATTGTCTTTATGAAAGCTCACAACATATGTCTGCTTTATAAGAGGCTCATATCAACAAAACATAATCACTCTTCCAATTACCATTACTTCCACTCAGAAATAATATAGAAATAAATAATGTTCTTTTTAAAGTAGTGATGATAAACCAATCAATGTGCATGTGAAGTGAGTGTGGCAGACTTACATATTGTGTAATGTGCTGTAATGAACTTCCTGCTCATCTCTCTGGAGCTGGCAGGACTGTGCCTCATGGAGCAGGTGCTGGCCTGTCTCTGAGCGTTGGCTGCTGCCTCCCTGTTTCAGCTCTGTGGGGAGCGGAGGACCGAGCAGCAGTTAAATCAACACATACAGACCTATACAATATTTACACTATAAAATCCGACCTACAGTAAGTGCTGTGGGATTATCTGAAAACCATGTTGTTCTCCTGACTTGGCCTGACAGGTCTGATTTACATAAGTAGGACCCCCAGATGTCTGGAGAGGTCCATTCAGCTTTCATCACCAACTTTATTTTACTTAAGGTAATGTTGCAGGTGAAACAGAATATGCACATAGTAAAAAAAAAACATAAAATAGCTAAAGCTTAAAAATTGTACAACAAAACAACGTAATACAATTCAACCATTGTCACATAACCTTAAAAATCTCCCCATTGTCCTGCAAAAGCTGCTTGAGTTATGCGTCATGTGAACTTGCTTGGGCTGCTGTCCGTTTAAAGCTACTGGAGGTGATGTTTTAGTCTATGTTGCACGATGTTGTGTATAGGTCCTTGAGGTCCTGTAGGTTGCAAAGTGGGAGTTCCATGTGTCAGACTCTCATGGTGAAAACTGATTCGACTTCTTTCCCATGTAAACGATGCACATTTATCTGGGCCGACCGACCGTCCACATGATGTGTTCTGACGCCTGTGCATTGTAAAAAAATTTTTTTAGCAGTGCTCCAGTAGCTATTCTCTGTGAATTAGACCAAACAGGCTGCACCTAGTGCCTCACGCCTTAGTGGGCCTTGCGTACCCACTGGTTTTCCTTCCTTGGGCCACTTTTGGCAGGTGGGAACACCCCACAAGACCTAATGTTTTGGAGATGCTCTGACCCAGTCATCTCATCATCACAATCTGACCTTACTCAAAGTCAGTCGGATTCCTTACATTTGCACATTTTTCCTGCTTCCAATACATCAACTTCAAGAACCTAATACAGTATATCCCACCAAGTAAAGTAAATACTCAGTGGTTTATTACTAGTTAAAGATCTGAATAACAACAGTAAAAGCCACAATAAATTTGTCTGTATAATAAATTTACTTTTTTTTTTGTTGAATTCATAGTGTGTGCTTGTATAGCTGTTGATGACATTATTATTTATCAGGACAGAGCGTGTTGAGCTGCTCCCCTCCTGCGATGAACACTTGTAGGTACAAGCTCTACTGAGCATGCGCAGAGCCGTCGATCGCCTGTATTTGTTCCCAGACGTCGTCACAGGTTCAGCTGAGCATCTTCATCCACAAAGAGGGATTTCTCTCTCTCTCTCTCTGTCTTTTTTTTTAATTTATCTGCTCTCTTGTTTTCCTCACTGCTGCTGCTGCTGCGGTGTCAGAACAACAGCACGGAGGGAGTCGAAGCCATAAGATGAAGAAACGATATGTGGACGCGACCAGGCTACGGAAAATGAAAAAACTAAAAATAACCGAGAAGCTGTCTGAGAGGTATAGCCACCGCTGCGAGGCTGCTTTTGTTGTGGTCTTTGTGTAGATTTCATCCCGCTCACCTGTCTCGCCTCACATCACATCACTTCATCCCTGTCTCCCATTTTCTATCCGTAACCGGAGCGGAGCTTTAATTATCCTCTGCGGACTTACTTCATCCTGCATTGTTTACAGGAAGACAGAAATCAGCAGCTGTGCAAGTTGACGTCGGCCTGTTTTCTCTTCGGGCTCCTAAGTCTGCTTTTACATTGTGTCCCGGTCGAATTATGTGCACAGTTAATCGCGCTTGTCTTTGAAAAGATGAATCACAGTATTTTTTTCCCCCCCTCGTTAGACTTGACGTAAGAAATTCATTTTGCACGTGAAAGCATCATTTGAAAGCGTCTAGACGGAGTCCAGACAAGAAAAGAATACACAAAGAGCATAAGCCACTTGTTTTAACTGTGCCGATTTAGCAGTTTAACATAAGTAAAAAACAAAAAACATTAATAATATTGTAACGCATATCTGAGCTTATATGAAAAATGTAAGATGCTGTGGTGTTATTTTCGTGTTTCTCCCCACTCTCGAAGATTAAATATTGCCCTTTTCTGTTATTGAATAATTTGCATGATTAGCAATTGTATTTAATAGTGAGATAAATTAAAATCCACTGTTTCAGTAACATTTTAAGGCTATTATGAACTTGTAATAAGACCTTAATGTGCTGTAGCACTTTCACTTAGTGCCACCTCATTTTTCCAGTAATAAATATTTTTTCCAGTAATAAAATTATGACATAAAAGTAAAAACACCAATGATATAAACTTAAAAACACACTATAATCAGTAACATTAATAGGTAGATTTAAACTCGGATGTGTAATAGGATGCTGTGGTGCTCCCTCTCTCCTCCAGATGAAATATTGCCATGGTTACCAAACAAAGAAGGGGTGATGTGATAGCGGCCTATGGATGAGCAGAACAAAGGAGAAAACCACAGCTCCCGTTTGGCTTGTGGTCGCCAAACAAAATGATTGAGGGAACAGTCATTGTTCTGTAGCACCTCTTCTGAAATTCATGGGGTTGCATTTTTCCAGATGCAATTAGTCAATTATAGGTTTAGCGCTGCATGACCGATCTCACTGTTGTATAAGATTGTGTGTGTGTGTGTGTTTTAATAACATGGCTTTACAGGCTTTGTTGTATTTGAAACAGCTTTATTTACTAGAATCAGAAGTCATAATGCACATTTCTTTCACACTTGTGCAGACTGAGTACATACTGCTGCTGGTGTGGGACATTTAAAACCCATAATAATAGAGTTCTTCTCATTTCTTCATCTGCTTGCAGTGCGTACACCTTCCTGAAGTTTATTATGATGTGGGCACTAGTGCTGCTGGCAGATTTCATCCTTGAATTCAGACTGGAGTACCTGTGGCCGTGCTGGCTCTTCTTTGGGAGTGTATATACCACTTTCCACTGCCACGGGCTGGTGAGAACCCCCGCCTCCCGCTGTGGGATTTGAAATTGTGTTCGATGGCCCAGATGATGACAGTCACACAGAATGAATGCTGTGATTTTACTGAAATGAAGTTTTACTTTGTTTACAGGTGATCTGTGTTGTTTTCGTTTGCGCTGCCTTCACTCTGGACATCTTTTGTTTAATATTTGTTCCTTTGCACTGGCTGTTCTTTGTGGCGAGCACCTATGTGTTATTCAATTACATATGGCACACAGGTTAGTATGTGCATTGTTTTTTTTGTGCTGTTTCTTCAAAAACACCAATTATTTTAGTGCCCTTCAGTTAACAGCTAAGCTCTCATTCCAAAGATATTTATAATGCATAAATAACTGTAACTGTTGTTTTTGTATGAATTGATGTGCACTCATTCTATGTGTCCAGATGCTGCTGTAGTCTCTTTTTTCTACCTCTTCACGTCTGATTATTCCATTTATCCTTTCAGAAAAGGGCATCTGTATATCAACGGTGTTCCTGTGGATTCTTCTTGTGTACACAGAGGCTTCACTTCGACTCAAAGACCTTAAAACCTCTCACGCCAACCTTTCTCATCTTTTTGCTGCACACTGGTGAGTTGGTTTAATAAATGACACTATGCTTGCCTTCAGTAGAATTAACTCATTCTCTAAATTGAGAATGCTTGCACAAAACAAATTGAGCTGTAATAAAAGATCCTCCTATGTCATATTCTTAATTTGACCTACTGTGTACTGCACCACAGACAGTGGATACAGTAAATTCACTTTTATCCTATTAGTTAAAACCCACAATTATAATTTTGAAGGATGTCAAATATGCAGAATACCTATTAATAATAGAAATCAGTTTGCCAGGATGTGTTTATATATTTATAGTGTGGCACACATACTCAACTGTTTCTCATTCTCTCTTGATTCACTTTCAGTATTGGATATCCTGTAGTGTATCTGGGGTTTGATGCCACCTGCTACTTCACCAACATTTTTAAGCTGCGCATACAGAAAGCCGTGCAGAGTGAGAACGACTTCCACATGCACCTTCTGCAGCACTCTCTCCCTCCAGGCCTGCAGGTTTATCCCAAGACTAGCACAGATGGCAGCAGCAGTGAGTCTGTGCACCTGCCCCATCCGTTCATTTACACTATCTGTACAGTTCTGTTTGTTCGAAATGAACAAATGAAAAGACCCAACAGACACTGGCTGTATTGAACAATAATTATTGGTGTAAAAAATTTAATTATGTGTTTAATTAATCAGTGGCATATTCTGGAATTTTTAACAGCTTTTAAAATACAGATGATTTTCTCACATTTAAAGAGACAGATTTGTTTTGGTGAATTTGAGGATTCCTAACAGTGCAGATACTGCTTTTTAGGAGTTTAAGTAGGTCCAAGTGATGAGAACAAAAAAACTCAAATGGCACTAAATATTACACAGGCAAATAGTCTTTGGTCCAGATGACACAGGGTACAGTAGAGTTAGAGAGTAATTGCAGTCGTAACACCTAAATGCACCAAACTCAACTTTCACTGCTGTTGCTGACACCAAGGACAGCAGACTTTAAATATTTTTTCATTCTGATGTATTAGTTTCATCTTCATAGCCCAGGCACAGAACTGAGTTCAGTTTAGTTTAGATCTTTATTGTCCCATAAGAGAAAAGTAGAAGTGAAACACAGCATTGTAGAACATGCACGATAAAAACAGATAAGGCTATTAAAAAAAGACATTGGCAGGTAATACAGCATTTGTATTGACAGCTCTTTTTGTTTTTATCTACACTTGCAGACTCAAAATGGAAGATAAAACCTGATTCAAGTCAGTATCAGTGTCAGAACAGTGCTGTAGTGGCCCATGATGAAGTACATACTGTGGACTGCCTCCAAATCCGCAGTGAGGAGAGAGGAACAGAGAAGGGAACTCAGGAGGTGAAGTCAGCTGAATCTAGCCGTCGACTGTCTTCATTCAAACATGCTGTCAGCGAGCCCAGAGATCCTCTCCACAGTGGGGCAGGAGGACTAGAATCCTCTACAGCCCCAGATAATCTACCTCAGGAAGAGCATGGAAGCAAAGCCACACGAATGGCTAAATGCTCCTCGCCAAAAGCTCGCAGAGGCAGCACGAACACTTCTTCACCACCTGCAGGCTGGACTGAGAAGAAACAGAGATCCAGCTCAAAAACGGTCAGCCCCAACCGGGATGTGACAGAAAAAAGTAGCACAGCTCCTCAAAGTTATCACACTGAACAGATGAGCAAGTAAGGCACAAGTAACTCAGTTTGAAATGAGGATTTTCATGGAGAAATCAGTGTGAAAAAAATATCACCTCTCTTTTTTCTTGCTTTCAGGTTAGAGCAGGAGCTGAGGAGGCTGAAGGTTGAGCTGCAGACAAGCAGGCAGAGCGAGCAGGAGCTGCGAAGTCACATGTGCAACCTGACCAACAGCGAGAGGAGCCTGAGACCAGAAGTGTCCCTGCTCAGACAGTCCAACATGCTGCTTCAGAGCAAGTGAGTGATCCATCATATACACTGGGGGAGACTGGGTCCTGGTTCCTCCTGTGTTCTGGTTTACAAATTACACAAGTCTAATAAAATGTAAATCTGTGAAATAACTGACACAGCATTTTAATTAAGCAGTTATCTGACAGGTGTTTTTATTCTCCACCAAAAAGTCTCTTATATTGCTCACAATTGTGATTCGCGAATCAAAAATCTGTCAGAGCTTCATCATTTTTTAACCATGTGGAACATCCTAATCTTAAACACATGAAAACTGTTCTTAGTTTTTTTCTGGGCTTAAGGACATTTCATTTAAAAGAATTTGCCAAGATTTTATTGTGTTCAAGTAGGTTTATGACCATACCAAACACACGAGTATAAGGCTTTATGTAACTGTGTTAACACATTTTTCATGTCTTGTTGACCACTAAAAAAAAATCCTTCACACCATGTGAATCCAATGTTTATCTGAAAAACAGATTTCAACTCTAAGCACATTAAAAAATAAAAAAACTGTGCTGAATAAATGAGTAGCTTATGCAGCTCCTCAAGTTTGGAGAAGACAAGATCCAGTTTGCTCTCTAGTGACTTGACAACCACAGAGGGGCACATTTAACATGTTGTGTTTGTTAAAGATTTTTCAGTCTCAGACACGTTCATTCAACCCACTTACTTATGGTCTTACTGCTTTATTTAAAGTGAGTTTCATTTCTTTCCATCAGGATTCTGTGTCTGACTAAAACCAAACAGCGGGACAAACAAACAAGCGCGATGCTGGAGAAAAAGACCAGAGCCGAGACGGACGCCAGACTCGCTGCCGAGAAACAGTTGGCTGAACTTCACGCTCAGAAACTGGAGGAGGCTGCAAGTACTGCACGCAATCTAACAAAAAGGTAATCACACCTACACATCCTTTAAATTCCCTGTTACTCAAGTGGATGAGTTCCTGAAAAGTAAAACAGCCCATTTTTTAAAACTTCAAATGAAATGTTTCTTTCTGTGTCAACTGGTCTTCATTTCCAATGAAACTCCTCTCTCACTGTTCCAAACTGTTATTTTCTCCATCTCCTACACCAGGCAGGAACACTCTGAAACCCAAATGTTAAGGAAAAGAGTTAAAGATCTAGAGACAGAGTACAAACAACTACAGCTGGAGTATCAAGTGAAAGAGAGTCGTGTGGTAGACCTAGAGAGTGATGTTGAGGTATCTTTTCCTCTATTTGGGAATGAACTTGTGCGTTTGTCCTTCAGTCTCAAGTGGTCCAGTACTTGATTGTCTTCAGTTTTACTCTTTAAGTTGTTTCTGGGTCTTTTGTGGCTGTTAATTATTTGTGTTTGTAAAATGTATTAGTGAGATGAATGGTCTTAATGGGGCATATTGAGTATTTATTTTATTTTGGCCTGAATATTGCACTTTTTCATCACACCAGTATGCAGTTTTAATGTATGATTGTTTTGTCTGACATCAGTTGTGCACATTGTTGTACCGTGTGGGATTTTAGTGTCATATTCTCCATGAAGCATGCTGAAACAGAAGCCAGGTCTTTCATAAAAACATTGCACTGCTTTAATATTTTTTTTTTTTCTGAGTACAGGTCACCTCCTTCAATTGTGACAAAAAGTTGTTAACACAGAAAGACTCATCTTTCACAATATTTCTGTAATAATGTGTAGCTCTCATGTTTTTTGAATGGCTGGCCGGTTCATCATCCGTGTATGAAAACTGTTTCATCTGTGGTGCATTGGTTCCCTAAGTGAATAAACCTCATTATATTTAAAAAACTAAAGAAGAATTTTAAAAATATAAGATACTTAGGAAACCAAAGCGCCGACTCCCTCAGGTGGTCGCCGCAGGTGGAGCTTTTGATTTGTTCTCACTCATGTTTGTGTTTTTTGAATCCAGGCTTTGGGGAAGTACCGCTGTGTGGAGAAAGAGACGGACATGCTGCTGTCCACTCTGTCTGCCATGCAGGAGAAAGCTCAGCATCTGGAGTACAACCTGAGCGCAGAGACTCGCATCAAGCTGGATTTGTTCTCAGCTCTGGGAGACGCCCGCAGACAGCTGGAAATCGCTCAAGGTTCACACTCACTCGCTCTTTGTTTTGGCTCAATTTAATTTGAATATTTGAATATTTTATACATAGTTAGTGCTGCTGGTTTGTCACCTTTTCTATTTAGTGAATATATGAACAAAATCTGAAAAAAACGCATGAGACTGGAAGGTCATTTGGGCCAACGAATAGGTGTTGAATACTGGATGGAAATCTGGGCCCAGTGGCACCACCAAGTGGACTTAGCATGTTACATTTTGTCTCCACTGTATATGAGGGAGGGGAAACTTGAGGTTGAAAATTACATAACTCAAAATTATTCTTTTGTTTACACACAGAGCATCACTAGAAACAATATGAATTTCTGTATCATTAAATAAAATTCATCTCTCCATCGTACAGATAAAGTGATGAAGCAGGACCGGGAGATAAGGGAAATGAAGCAGAAGATTGCCGAGGTGATGGCCGTCAGCCCCGGCGTGTCCTACATGGCCCCTCGGCCCCCGATGCCGCAGTATCTCACCAAGCTCCTCAACTCCGAGCGGTACATGCTGAATCCACGGGCACTGATGTACCAGTGTCTGAAGAAATAAGGAATGTCGTCACGTTTTTTTAAGTCCTCAGACCTCCTCGTCAGACCCCTCCACAATAAAACACAAGAGGGAGGGGTTTAATGGATTTTATTACAGCAAAATGATGCCATGAAGTCACCTGCTTCCAACCACAGTTGGAACCAGAACAAGCCTCCAAAAGTCGAATGCCTTTAACTGCACTAATGGTGCTAACTTGACAACACTCTGTGTTTTCCTGTTTCCTTCCGCAACAAGGGTTCAAGAGTTTCACTCCAATAAGATATGCAGAGCTGCTGTAGGTATGTTTTTGTATAAAGACACACAGGACCTGACAGCAAGAGAGAAAGGTACAAATTCTCTGGTCGTTCAGACACAGGCACATTTGTCTAAATGAGAATTTGGTGCAGGGTTTGGACATTTCTACACACAAGTCAAACAGACATATACAAACATACGACCTGCCCTAACATCGCTGGTTGATCAGAGATGATCTCAAATCGTTAACCATGAATGAGATGTTTACTTATGATTCCTGGCTCAAATTTCATTAGATGACAAATCTTGCTACCCAACTCTACACAATGTGGTTTTTTTGCATGAAAGCAAAACTAGCCATTCAATATTATTTAAGTCTTATTGAACAGGAAGTGTTATACTTAAGAACTTTGATTTGAGGGAATACAGTCGTCTTTGTTTAAATTATTATAATGGAGTTATCGTGATGTTGACAAAATCATTTAAAATAACATTGAATTTGAGTTTATGCCTTTTCGATTCAAATTATTTTAAAAGTTGATTAGAGCAAATTGATATGATAATAAGAAAAGCATGAGTGTTACTAATAACATTAACACTGGCTATAACAAGTCTCTCAGTAAGTCATGACAGTGTGACATGAATGAACAATAACAGGACAAATTGAGCCATCAGTAATTTTATTATTTACATAACTGTGCTTTAGCTGTGCTTCAACTCCTGTGAGAAGTCAAAGTCTCCTCTGTGAAAAATGATTTTTGTTAAATATATGTTCACAAGTATTGAGAGTACTGTGGAATGGAAAGATATGGAATTATCTCTTAGCTCTAGTTAGTAATGTTTATGGATTGTCATTTAATAAAAAAAGAATTTTTGAAGTACAAATAATTAGAATATCTAAACAATATTATCTGAAGGCACAACTGTCTTTAATTAATTGTGCAATTATTTACTGACATTAACATAATCAAAACATTTAAAGAAAATATGCAACAAGATGTTCTTGTCCGTAAATATCGGATGAAGATTATTTGAATTGTGCTGAAAGTGAAACGACACTCCATCATATTAACACTAAAGACTAAATGATAGAGCCTGAATGAGACCCTTTGAACTTGGACTATTTCTGCTTAACAGGTGTTGTCTGTGTTTGAAGGTTCAAGGCTGCAATCTGGGAGTTTCTTGAGAACAGTTAATTGATGTTTTGTTGTCGGAGTGACCTGGTGAAGTTGAGGAGAAACAGTGAAAGTAGATCACAGTGAGCCATGATCCTCTCTCTCCAAGTACGTAACTACATTTTGAAGCTGGGCAGCTCTCTGCACCACCATAGCAAACTTCTGGGGAAGAGAAAAGTGTGAGAAGGTAAACTGACTTTGGTCGGTGAGAGATTTGTGAAAAACGATGAGTGACGTCAACCAAACAAGGTTCATGAATTAATTACCGTGCCTATATACAATACTTTCAAACTGGGAAGTAAAACACAAATTTAATGTGAAAGAGTAATGTGTTTGAATTGAAGTGCTATGTACTGTTTTTGTAGGGTTTTTTTGTTTGTTTTTTACTCACTATGTACAGAATTGAAAATACCCACACAAATGATGAACACTCATGAACTGGATGTCACCATTTTGGTAGCTTTTATTTAGAGTGTGTTTCTAGGGTGTTTTATATTTAAAAAAAACTTTTTTTAGTCTTGCTGTACTTTTATTATTCTGCTGTAATTTTGTACGGCAATGTGTTTGTCAGCATGAAATGTGTTTTATTCAGCTGTTATATGAGCACACATTGTGACTTTAAGTATGTACATGAATATACTTGTACAAGGGCTACAGTTTCTTAAAATTTTAAACAAATACTTGTTAATTCAAGAAGTGATGATCTGTGGGTAGAGATCACACTCCTGATATACCAGGATGGCATTTTTGTATAAATAATATAAAAAATTGAATTTTGTCTCATTTGTGCGTCTGTGTACATCATTCCACTGTTAATCATACAGTTAAAGCTTTATTTACAAATATAAGACAAATAACTTACTTTACAATTTACTTTTAAGTAAATAAACTTTTATTCTAATGGAAAAAAAATGTCTAACCTTCAAATTAACACTTGTCTTTAATTTTAATGTAGTTTTGAGTTTCAAAATGTTCAAACAAAAAGAAAAAAAAAAGTATAAAAAAAACTTTGACATCAGAAATGTGTTTTCTTGTGTCAAGTTACTCAGACTTTTTACTTGTTTAGTTTGGAAGATGATGCAAGACACTGACAATGTCTGTGTGTGTGTTTTGATGTATGGGTGGAATTTACCTTGATCAGTAGGTTTAAACATGTGATAACACAAGATGACACCAAACAAGGCCTTGAAGTGCTGATTGTGTAACTTGTTTTATTTTTTATTTCAGGAAGTGAAAAAGGGGGTTAAATGCGTAGCAGAAACAGAGCACAGTGTCCAGCATACAGTGTACAAGATGGTTACAAGCATGCCAGGCGGTCCCACACTTGTCTTCTTCAGTATCTACCGACCCTAACGACAAGTAGTCACAGCATAGAGCAGACAAAACTGCATCACTGACTAAAGTTTCAATGATTTCCAAATCATCTAAGTTCTTCCTGTTGGTGTGAAGAAGCTGGAGGCTAAAGGACATAAAAGTATACGGTAGTGCAAACTAGCAGAGAAATCATCAAACAGTTAACAGATAGAGGTCTCGCTCAAAACTGAATTTGTCAGTGGCAAAAGCACATTTTAGCGCTGGTGTCATGCAGAATGTCTCAGCCATAAAGGAAACTATTCAGAGCCACAAAATTTTAATACTGACAGGGTGTTATTATTTCTGCATGACAAATTACTCGACTCTATCACCAACATTAAAAATGAGAACTGAATCGACTCCAGAGGCGAGCTTGTTGCATGCATCAGTTTCCTTTAAGACGCACAAAAGCTTACCATGTTTAACCAAACCTGCTGACAAACATTTAGTCTTTTCATGTGCTCTAACACCAAGGCATTCAAACGAACATCTGTGTAAAACTCCATCTAAAGACAACTCATTGACCTAGACCCAACTGATAAGTGCTGCAACGGGCTACTTAGCTAGTAGTAGTTGGACCTCAATCGACACCCCTTTGTCATAGAAAATGATTTAAAGAGAGCAAGTAATAGCATACATTCAAACAACCACCGGCCTTAGTGCTGGAAGTGAAGTACAGTGCACACTCAAGAAAAGATCCACAAATAAATAATTTGACTTTTCATATTTTATCGGTAGCTCTCCGGATTCTGTTGCAGCTGCATGTTTCATGACTACACTGAAAACAAAGATTTTGACATAAACGTGACAAATCTGTCGCATGATGATTGCATCATGAGAAGCTTGATCCGATGAAGTCTCGGAGAACCAATATAAGGTTGGAAGGTGCCTCAAACACTGCTCAAGAAAACGTTTAAAGGACCAGACAACCAGACTTAACCTTACAACACCATAATACATACACTTCGGTATGCCGGGACAAAGATTTTTTTTTTTATACAGACAACTATTAAACAGTTTTAAGTAAAAATGTTTAAAATACTATTTTAATACTGACTTAAAGAAAATGCCGCTGTTATCCAGTTTTATTTTGCTTACCTCTCCCATTTCTATACAATAAACTGAAACAGATAAGCCAAAAATGACAACGTTTGCATTTTCCTTTAAGTTGCAACTAGGATTTCCTCTTTTAGAGAAGCTGATGGCTGTATTAGGTGGGATGAGAAAAAAAAAGAAGAAAGAAAGCGACAACCACTTAGTGGCAGCTTTTCCCACCAGAAGTAACACGGACAGGTTGCAGGATCTTCAATCAGACTAAGCTTTCCCCCCTTTGTCCTTGCAAAGCTTTCCTGCAACTCGGAGGTGGAGCAAAGAAGCTAGTCCTGTCGTAGAGGACAAGGAAGGCTGTAATAAGGCCTGGTGAGTCCTCTGCTATGAGGAAACTGTCACCGGATTGAGGGAACCATTCCGGCTATAGAACTTTGAGAAGGCCTCTTCGAGAACGGATGCAAGCCGTGGCTGGTCACCCTGAAAAGCAGAAGCAGTGAGGTCAAATTATTATTTTTAGCTGTTAAATCATGAAGTTGTGATGTTGTGGTTATTAAAACAGAGGTCAGCAGGTTCAGGATCTAAATATTTACCTCGCTGATAAATCCAAGCTGAACGAGCTCCACAGCCAGCTCCTGCACGTTCTCATCTAGACAAAAATACAAGGCAGACAGCTGTCAATTTTTTTGCTAACATTATAAACTATAAAACAATGTGCTTGAAGGGAAATTAGGTTTGTAACCCTAACAACCATTAGCAAATCTCTCATGCAAACAAACAGTTTCATTTATTGCATCTATGATATATCATCGTCCACACAGAACATACCACGTGATATACATTTATACACCCAGCAGAAGGCGGCAGAAATGAAGATACTTACTTGGTAACAAATCACAGCTCAAGTGCCTGTTCAATTTATCCTCAAGTTTCAACAGCAAAGTCAGCTAAAAAGAAAAATAGAACCAAAATCTATCTATCAAAAAATACACAATATTTCAATATTTTGAAGAGTGCTTCATTATTCATGAGACTTACATGATGCTTGGTGCCTTCATCAACAGGCTCAATGTTACACTGCATCTGAAGGACCTGTGGAGTTAACAAAGGAACATTATTTAACATTGGTCTTAAACAGATCAAATCTTTAAAGCAGTGAAATCTTTTATTACTAAAATTATAAAAGATGTTAAATTAAAAGCGGATAGTCCTGCATAGTGCAGCTATGTTTTTGTGCTTCAATTAAATGGTTATCGTGAAAACAAACTACAGAACGTTTACTTCTACTTTCAGTTCTTACCTTCCTGGTCTCAAGCTCTGCAGGTTCAGGTGTTGGGGTTTTGACTGAGGGGGGCACTATGGGTGACTTCACTGCCTCTTGCTGAGGTTGTTGTGGACAGGGTATCCCAAACGCTGTCAGAGGATAAATCCCATTCCTGGTAAACCAGAGAGAAAAAGCTATAAAACCTCAGTGGTGACATGCTGAAGGACTTTTTCTCCAGTCTTGTCACCAAAGGTTTTCATGTTATGCAACTGTAAGGTACAGCAATTCTCTTTTCACCTTGCCGACCGAATCTAAACTGCGTACCCAGTGTTTAAGCCACAATCTTAAAATCACAGGCAAATCGACAGCAATTTGTTTTCAAGCATGCCTGCATCCGTACTGTGGCATAATTTTTTTTTTCTTACCTCACATCTTCCAGGAACTTGTCCAGCTCAAGAGCAGGAAACTGAGAAAGCCTGAAGCAGAAGAAAAAAAGAAAATGTTATATGTTATAAATATTGAGTTACTTGTTTTATTCAACTCTAAGAACAGTCAGACAAATTAAAAACTGTGTTAGCTGCAATACAGTATTCATGACTATAAAATCCGAGACAATATATCTAGCATCTGTAACTTCAGTGATAAAAAAACAGAAATTTCCTTTCCTTTACATTAGACTACCAACTTCTTGTTTAATATGATACTTACTTCATCTGAACTCCCTCCTTGCCTTCAACAATCACCAAATTGGGGTCCATGTTTTTTGTCATCTCCTCTAAAGCATTTTCTGGAATCATATCTACAGGTAAAAAGAAAAGAGTGCAATCAGAGAAGAGAACTCAGCCATGCTATGAAGTCTCTTCTGCAAAAACTGCAACAGATTTCTTTGTGATTACATACTGGACCCCATAAAATAGGGGCGATCTGCAAGACCGTCATGTAGGGTAGTCTGACTTTCGTTAGAAAGTTCCAACAGTGATGGACAAATATTCAGTTTTTCAAGTATTCAGGTTGTCTGTCACCAGCTGAATCTGCTTGTGTGTGTGTGTGTGTGTGTGTGTGTATTTTCACTCACGCTGGTGGCTGACGATGCAGTGTGCAGCCAGCAGCTTGAGTAAGGGCACCTCAAACAAGGCCTGATGAAACAACAGCTCCTTAGCTGTGGGTCGCTTACTAGGATCTACTTCAAGACACTTCTGGATAAATTCCTGAAAATGTAACAATATATTTTTATATTTTTAATTAATTAATCATGAACAACACTATGTTTTTGATGTCTCTCACAAATAGCCTTTAAATCTGTTGTTCTCATTGGCTCACCCGTTGCAAAGGGTCCTCTAAGGACTGAATGGCACTGTTTATGGCTTCTTGGGACACATAAGACGAATCTCCATTACTCTGGATTTCCAACACAGCCATCTGTGGAAATTATTGTACAGCGAAGGGTGTGGATTAGAAGTGATGCAGGAAATGTAAGTCAAAAATAGCCACTCCCATATTACATAACACATTATGAAGACATAGCAAGTACAAATATCCTTTCTTACAAAAGACTGTGATAAGTGACATCGTGATTTCTAATACTGTGACTATCACAAAGCATGGCACTAAACTGCAATGACACTTTTGTTAAGAATACAATGACACATATACTATCTGTGTATAACCAGTGAAATATTCTGACGCTTGTACTCAAACTAAGTGCTCTTATTGTTTTCGTAAATCAGGACAAACGAAGGATTAAGTAATTATGTTTGTCTGTACGTGACTAACAGCTACAGGGTTTCCTCTCACCTCTAAGGCGCACATTCCAAAGGAATAGATATCCACGGCTGTGGTGACGTTGGCAACAGCTGAACAGACAAACGCTGATCAGTATCACAGAAACACCACTGCACACCATCAGAGAAAAGTGACAGACTGGCAGAATCCTACCTCCATATTCTGGAGCAAAAAAGTGAAGGCTCTTCTGCTCTTCCCGACAAGTTTTCACATGGTTGTTAATGGTGTCTGGAGCGACTAAAACAGAGGAAAATAAGACCTTCTTAGCACCACTAATAATAGGAATTGTTATAATAGTAAACACACCAAGAGTATTGAAAGAAATGGTTGATGAAGGAACACATTCAGCCCCAGATGGGCAGAAATGAGAAGAAAAGAAAAAAAAAAAAAAACATGTCATAATCAATAATGCAGGTAACGAAATCCTAGAAATTGGATTCTGTTCATCTGGACAAAGTTTTTCTTTAGTGTGAGAAATATTTTGAGACTTATCCAAGTGTTTTCCTCAGTCTCAACTGACTGCAGGTTTCCCCAAACCTTATAAACAGTACCTCTGCATAATCACATGGCCCAACTTTGTCCAGATGAACAGAATCAAATTTCTGCGGTGGTAGGTGATAATGGGTGCTCTCCTAATTTTAAGTGCACCTGTCACGTTTGGCTGTATACATAACCACATACCCTGCTTGTTCTGTGCCAATATAAGCTCTTACAAGCTGCCTCAAACACACACACGGACACACACGCATGCAAACACACCACTGGTTACACAATGTTGTATCTGGATTGTCTGAAAAACAGTCTGAGGTCTACCTGAACCAATCTTGATGAGGCCGTTATGCTGAATGAAGATCGTGTCACATGTCAGGTTGCCATGGATGATGGGAGGTTCACAGGAGTGCAGATAGCTGGAAATATAAAGAGGAAAGTGTAACGTCTCAAAAATTCTTCCAAACCAGGCACAAGAACATAACTACATCGGCTAGTAGGTCTTAAAATATGTGCCACATTTACTTCATTTATGATTTAATTAATGTTATTTTTTTTAAAAGCAGCCAAGTTTTAAACAAACCTGAGAGCTGATAATATTTGTGTGCACCAGCGCTTCCAGGCCTGGAAAAAAGAAACAGGTTTAATCAAACAATTCTTATATCTCAGCATTATTTTCATTAACAGCTAAATTTTTGCTAAAAACATCTTTCAAACCTTTTCATTCATTGTTTTGTGGTTTTTCTTAGTCTTTTTCAAAAACTGTTTGAGGCTTCCTGACGACATGTATTCAGTGATAAAAATGACCTGCAGGCAGTAACAAAAAAGAAAAGCATTAAAGTAATTGTGTCTTTATGTGACTGAATGAACAGGGGATGTTTGATTTGATTTCCTACCCTCGCTCTGTTCTCTTTGACATCTGCCCAATACTTGTGGAACTTCACAATGTTTAAGTGCTCGAGCTGGATCAAATTGTCAAACACTGCCTTGACTTTTTCCTGCAGAAAAAAACAAAATCACATATTAAGATTAATCTGTCACATCATTAACTCATCACATATTTACAACTCCAGCATATAATCATTAATAAAAGTGGTGCTGTGACTGTCCTTTATGTCTCAGATTTGTTAGAAATTCAGTATACTGTATAATCAGATAATAATAACGCACAAGTAAGCTCATTAACAACACTTTCATTTCATTGTTGATTTAGCTGTGCAGTGCAGTGCAGTGCAAATGTGTGTGAAGGAAATCTGGGTCCTGCACTTTCTTCCATACAAGCTACAAACCATTTAATTTCAAACAAAACGTATGGTCAAAATGAAAAAAATTTTTTTGGAATGACAAGCCTTGCTCAAGGGCAATCAGCAGCTAGCACAGGACTTATTTCATGTATTAATTTGAAAAAAAAAAGAAGAAATTAAGAACCTTAAATAACTCTGATTTTCTTGTGTCCTGTCCTTTACATTTCTGAAAATAATTACTGCAAATACAGTGTGTACTTTGCTATGTTACTGGCAGCAACAAGCCCAACCACTTCCTAAGGAGCTTAAAGCCAAATGGAAAAACAGTAGGCTTCCACATTGTTAGCAAGATCACAGCAAAAGAAGCAGCCTAACAAAAACAAGAATGCAAAGCTAAACACCTTGTCGAGACATCTGGTATAAATGCTGTCTGCTTGCTCATAATAATCACTGCTGTTGAACTTTAAGATACTGCAGTGTACAAATGTTTCAGACATGCCTTTCTGCATTGCTGCAGCTCTGCACCCACCTCTTGCAGTTTGAAATTTTTCCTTTCCGAGAACATGACCTCATTCCACACCACCTCGACTCCTTCCTCTGTGTCCATGGCCAAGTAAGCATTATCAATCCCAGGGACGTTGCGCTGATTCACCTTCAGGAAGAAAACAACATAGTGCATCAATTATTATCTATACATTATTAAGGTAAACCGGACTGCAAGCGATAATGAGAACAGTAGAGAAAATAATGAGTGTTTCTCCACTATCTTCAAAACATTTATTTAAGCAACCATATCATGGACAAATTTTCTCACTCTGCCCACAGCTTTCAGGAGACAACATAAGAGAATCAAAGTCAACATCTCTAGGCCATGAAATAAATTTTTCCCCCAGGCTTTTAGCAGCTCACCGCTCCCCTCTAAACTAAATACGAATGAACTGGAAACACTTTATAAGATATGGATGCAGCACACAGACATGTATAATGCACCTTGGCACAGAGCACATTTAGGTTTAAAATTTAGATTTTACCTCAAACAATTTACTCCAATGTTTTGTGTAATTGTTTACTAATGTCATGCTAGTTTCTTACCACTGTTGCAGCTTTTAATGCTACTGTGCATGCTCTGTTGAGACCGGATCACACAGAGTTCCTTGTATTATCTACTAAAATCTGATTCTGTTTCTATATATGTGGCTCAGGTGGCACAAGAAAATCTGATATCTACCTCTTCTCTGCGTTTCTGCCAGCGTCCACACGGGCTTTCCTCCAAAATCTCTGACTCATCCTCGCTCTCCTCTTCCTCATCCTCTGTGGCAGCAGTGGGTTGAGGCTGGGCCACCACGGACACAGGGGGAGACACGGATGACACTGCTTGACCTGTGGGTGCAGCAGCCATCGCCACCTCCTGGACCGTGTCCGGACCCTGTTTGTTCTCTCCCTCAGACATTCTCCCAGTCGTCAGGCCCAACAGCCTGCTACACAGATAAATGCCCAAACACAGTATCAGCATCACTGACCTCCAACACGGACTGGTTAACTCTTTGTTAGCATTTAAAAGCAAGGTTGACCACACATATTTGCGCTGATTCACTTGATAGCTGTAGCTGGCTAATATGATGCTAGTGATGAGTGACCGGCTAAATAAGTTAACGTTAGCTTCTTTAGCAGTCCACAGTAAAGGCCATAACAAACAGAAATATGAGTAAATGTAGTAAATATAGTTGGACATACCTGTAGAAGATGGGAAGTGTGACGACACCAGCTCCAGTTTAACAGAATCCCACAGTGGAAGACCAATCCCAGTTGTTTCCTTTTAGCTTTGTTTCTTATAAATCTTCTTGGTTTCTCTGCGGAGTAGCAGCTAGCTCTGTGGCTACGGTACGTAACACACTTGACAGGCGACAACAGCAGGTACTACCGGCGACCATTTAGCTAACAACGTTCACAGACGTGACTTTATTCACTTGATATGTCGCTCAAAGTTTTTTTTCTATGTACTAGCCAGCTAACTAGCTAGCGACAGCTTTAGGAGCCCACCGCCCCTTGCTGCTTCTCAAGACTCCAGCTCTGCTAATGTATGCTATGAAAATTAGCCACAGCTAATGTGAGTACAATACACAAAAATGCAACAGTCCTAAACGCGTTTACTGGTTAATAACATCACAGAAACTCGACAGAAGAAGTAATGACAGGTTAATATGAAAAACTTTATAATCTCGAATACAAAGGACGACTGACTTTAAACTAAGGTTAACATTTAGCCTGTTATGATGGCGACAGCTGCCAGATGCACAGTGCGCTACACAACACGTCATAGCCAGCTGTGGTTGCCAGGTAATGTCTGTCCGATCCCCCTTCTGCCGTGGTAAACTAAATGAAGCAACGTAAAGGCTAGTTTCACAGTTTTTCAAGTCTATCTTAAAACAACAGGTGAAAGTCACATAACAGCTACATAATGAAACTGTCGGGCATCAAGCTGGATTTTAGGATTGTATTCCCTAGCTACTTTTTCCAACATTAAATGGATATAATGAATTTGACATGAATTTTCTGCTGTGTGCACTGTACCTAATTGCAACTTGGGTACTCTGGGAGCTCATATCACATATCTACAGTAAATCACCAGAGACAAAAAGAATATCTGATTAAAACTTAAAAATAAATGCATGTTCCCTTCAAACCTGGCAACCACACACTCGACTGCCTTCTCCCCTCATTTGACATGAGAACAGACTGACAGAGAATAAGACCAACTGAATCGGCCCCTGAATTCAGTCAGTTTTCTCAGAGCACTGAAAAGAAAATGGATGTCAAATCGTTTGTATTACCACTAGATGTCAATATATCTGTATGTTTTACATGCAGAGTGAATGAAAATATTGAATGATAAATTAAAAATGTAACCACTACAAAATAAATACACCACTAGCACAGCGTATATGTGAATGTAATCATACACACACCACATTTCAAATCCAGGTACCACACCACTGCTCTGTCCCAAGTGCAGCCACTGACTCCCACTGGGAAAGGACCAGTCAGCGTACTTCATATACAAAACTTTAGAAACATTTCATGACATACCTGAGTGGAAAACACCAGTCCCAGCTTTTCTGTTCAGTTTAAGTTAATTTATTTTATCTGGGAAGGTCATTTTGTGAGCTTCCATTTAAAATATAATCAGTTATAAATACAGTGCAAAAAGTGCCAAATGACATTAGACCTCATAAAACTATGTGTTACCAATAATATTTTTTATGACTGCAGTTATATGCTTGGCCTTTCATTACCCAAGAACCCTTCCTAACCTGTTTGCCACGAACTCCTGGATTCTTCAGTCTCACATACGACACTCATGATCTATATTTAGTTAAAATAGTTATGGGACAGGTGACTGGTCACTAGTTTTTCACCTACATAGTAATATTCCTTCCTGTATCATATCTCTGTTGTCACTGAATGTTGGGACAGGTTCAGGGTCTCTTTTTGAGAAGCTTCTCCCCCTCCTTTAATGAGATCTATATTTAGGTCCAGTCAGTTCCAGGCACACAGCCTTGACTGCTGGGTGGTAGTTTGGTTGGTGACTGTCCACAAGCAGTGACTTTATTATCTAGCAAGTAACGGAACTAAAAGTGATCATCGCAATCAGGGAGGACACAGGAAGTTTTTCTGGGCTGTTGTGCAAGTGGATGCTCTGTTTTTGAAAAAAAAGGAAGAGCTTCAGAGTTTCTTTTTTCCACTTTATAAGCTGAAACAGCGTGAGACAGACACTGGCAATATGGGGGACAAGAAACATAAAGGGAAAGTTCCTCTCATTGAAGACACACAGGTGAAGGTGCTTTATGACACTGAAGCATCATATGGGTCCGATGACAAAGCCGATTACCCACCTGCTGGGAACTCAATCTACTCTGCAATTCTGAGCAGAAATGAGGCTGTCAAGGATGCCAAGCGCCTTAAGACTTTTTTGGAATTGCGAGACAAATACGTGAAGAAGAAGGTTGTGTTTGAGGACCCTCTGTTCCCTGCAAATGACTCCTCACTCTTCTACAGTCAGCCACCTCCAATGAAGTTTGAGTGGAAACGCCCCTCGGTGAGTGCCAGTCTTTGTCATCATATCCTTTAGGCAAAGTTACACTTAATGGGAAAGTGGCGCTAACATGTTTACAAAAGCTCTTCTCTAAAATCTCCACATGTCTCATCACTTCCTCCACAACTTGCGGGTGGGGTGGGGTATCAAGTTGATGTGGTTGCATGGTTGTGGTTGCATAGTTCTAGGTTATCACTTTCTACAATCACAGACAGCTGACTCTCACACGGGATGACACTCTCTGCCAGTGCTGGGAATCATAGTGACAAAACAGTGTTAGATTTAGAGTTTTTCTTGATTGATGTTTTTTTTAATTAACTTTCAACAACAATTGAGTTTTGTGCAAAGCTCTGCCTTTGACAGGAAATTACTTACAGCCCTAGAACGGCATTTGGCAAAATCCTTGTACTGTAGGAATGTTTGTTTGTATCTCCTTGACTGACAGTACCTGCCAACAACACCGACACAGACATGAAAAATGTAGTACGTTAAAGTAACAGTCCTGCATTCAAATTCTACTTACTTCAAAGTACAGAAGTGAACTTGTTCAAATTTTACTTGGAGTAAATTATATAAAATCTACATCTTTCGTTATGGCATACAGTATACTGTATTTTATAAATGTGTATTTTATAGTGAAGAATAAAGTACACTTCTCTTTATTGCTGGATTAAATGCGTATCTAGCTAATTATGTTGCTACAACCAGCAATTGAGCTTTAGAGGTGATGGAAGGTGGATTTGCACTGGACAAATCTAGGCTACCTGTTGTTTCCAGTCTTAAGCTTTAATAACTGGCCATTGGTTTTAACTAACAGAAATATAATAAATTATGTCATTTAATTCTCAGCAGGAAAGTGAATAAACATATTTCCCAAACTGTAGCATTCAATAGAAATAGACTAGTTAGATAAAGTACGAATATTTTAAAAACAAATACAAGCACATGTATTTGGCTAATTGCAACTATTCTGCCATTACCCACATACACAACAGTTAATCCTTCTCAGTTTTAGGTTTCTGTGGAAAAGTGATAAATAGTAGTAAGGTAATAGTAAAGTAATAAAATACTTTGTAGAAGCTGAGTGTAATACACTGAAGCATGATGGCTACTTAATGCCACATTGGTGGTACAGGAATCCCATCCAAGGGTCAGCAGCTGAGCGTGCTATAAATTCAGAACATGAGGCTGCACTTTTACAGCTGTAGTTATGGTCACGCAAAGTGGAGTCGTGGCTGCTCTCAAAAATGACATCTTAATGACATCTTATTGCTAAAATAATCTCTCAGAAATACTTCTCAGAAATACTTCTCAGATATTTCAGGAGTTTTAAAATGATGTGTTAATTTCTGTTTGTTTTTTTTAGTTCAGTTTAAATAGTTTTTAACATTTTGGCTTGTGACTCTTCACATGATGTGGCTTTGATTGGGGTGATGATGTGAGGGCTTCTCCACATTCAGCAAAGCATTATCACTTGTTCAGAGGACTAAGAGGTCATGACCAGGAAAACTGGTGCTTCTTTATAAATATCCAGTGAATGATGCAGAGGGGGAGTAACTAACATGGGCATTTAATTACACAATGCTGATCAGTTTTACCTGTTAGAAGCATTTGGATTTGAAGAATTTGACACATATTTTATAGACCATTGACCTAATACTGTTCTTCTTCTATGATAGGAAATCTTTGAAAACCCTCAGTTCATTGTAGATGGAGCCAACAGGACGGACATCTGTCAAGGAGAGCTGGGTACTATTTAAATGTCTTCTGATTAGAGTCAAGTAGTTTTTAAACACATCAGACTGGCTGGTAAGATGTAGCTGACTAACAGTGGCTGAGAACACGGATGCAAGTTTTATATTTTTGAGTTTGATGCATTTTCGGTAAAAGACATAGCAAGTTTTCTACTGTGCACACAAACCTTTTAGTAGCTTACTGACACCTGCAGTAATGTGGTTTTAATCTGTGACAACTGTGTTACTCTATGCAGCAGTATGTTTGGATCAAATGTTGTCACAGCTCATGAATCTGCCCTTGACAGGTGATTGCTGGCTGCTGGCTGCCATCGCCTGTCTGACACTGAACGAGAAACTGCTGTACAGAGTAATTCCCCAGGATCAGAGCTTCACGGAGAACTATGCCGGCATCTTCCATTTCCAGGTTATAAACTGCAATCTGAGATACTGTGCAATAAACAACATCAACCTCTTCCAACTCACATTGGTCATCTGCTAGATGCAGAAAAGAATCTCATAAAAAGGCACCTAAAATGTTCACATGTGAAAGAGGTCTATTTGTATATGTAAACTGAGAACAGGTGTAACATTTTCCACATGTATTACATAATAATGTTGAGTTTAAGTGTGATTTTCCCAAAAGTATCATTTGACTGACGTGTGTGAGGGGATTTTTAAGGAGTTATTTATTGGTTTATTTTTAGATCAGTCAGCCTGCCTGAGATATTGGCATACATCAGTTCACTGCAAATACATATAAAGTATATTGGTTTTGGTGTATATACTGTACACAACTATATACCATTACTTTTTTAATGTTGTAAATTGTTGTAAGATACGTAATATATTAATTAATCACAACTGTTTGAAACACAAACCTAATCCTTTTACAGAAATGTAAGGTTCTATCAATTTTATAAGAGAGAAAAACAGCATTATATTAACAAATGTTTAGTAAAGACTTTAATAAAAATGTATTATTTGTTTTCAGTCACAAAATTATGATTTAAAAGTTGATATATTTGCATGATTTGTCCCCATTGTCTCATCACCGATACCTGCTTTTTTTTAAAACTCTGTTCTGGTTCTTGTTTTCAGTTCTGGCGTTATGGTGAATGGGTCGATGTGGTTGTGGACGACCGCATCCCCACCTGCAACAACCAGCTGGTGTTCACCAAATCTTTCAGAAAGAACGAGTTCTGGAGCGCTCTATTGGAAAAAGCTTATGCTAAGTAAGCAGAGTCTATTAAAGTCTTCTGTAAAGTGGTGGCGTGCAGCTCGTCACATTTTCACCTACCATGTGTTGCTGTTAGTTCATTCAGTCTGGTTCAAATTTCCCTGCATCCACTGCAAAACGTTAGTCTTGTCTGGTCTTATCTTCTCTGTTTTGTTTAGGGAAATAAGGAAATTTAACTCTACTGGCATCAAGCTTATAACACTTTTAAGAAAAACTGTTACACAAGCTGTGAAGCCAGTGACCTCATTAACATTACACTATGTGGCTTATTTTATTTGAAACTAATATTAAAACCAGTAGAGAACCAAAATCCTTGTTAAGGTGCACATGTTTTGCAGTGAAACTTGGTACCAATCTCATGTGTTCTCATGTTTGCCAAACTGGCTGAAGACACTGTGAAAATTCCAAGCCTTGGAGAACAGACATGTCAGCGCATTGACCAGAATGATTGACATGTTTCTCAGGTTGCATGGGTCTTATGAGGCACTGAAAGGGGGGAACACTTTGGAAGCCATGGAGGATTTCACGGGTGGAGTGACCGAGTTCTTCGAGTTATCCGATGCGCCGAAAGACCTCTACACCATCATGAGGAAAGCGCTGGAGCGTGGCTCGCTGATGGGGTGCTCCATAGATGTGAGTGGTGGTCACACAAATAAAGTAAATAAAGTGCAAAAACATAAAAGACACGATGTCAAGTGCAAGAACACTTGACCGCAACAGCGAAAAACCAAGTCAACAAAACTGGCTTTATTGTAATTACTGACTGACTGAAATCAGCTGCAAAAGAAGAGTTAAATGTTATAGGAACTATAACATTAAATAAAAATAAAAGCTGATTTTTTTTTTCTCGTGCTCAGAAGCTGTGATAGAAGTGTAGGGTGATATTGTCACAACTTGTCCCATCTGTACATCATTTAAACTAGATTTTACAAGAACCACATATTACAACCAATTCCATGATAAATTCTTTACTTTACTTTACTTTACTTTACTTTGCTTGGCAGACACTTTTATCCAAAGCGACTTACAGGGAGCTAGTGTTGAGTGTCTGGCTCAGGGACACACCTGGTGGAGGATGGGCTAGGAGTCAGGCTGGGATTCGAACCTGTGACCTTCTTCATCCCAGTCTGACGCTTACCCATTAGGCTACCAGGCCACAAATTCATGAATTAAAATGAATATTTTACAGTGTTTTTTTTTATGTGTTTTGCTTTGATGTCTTGTATCTCTCAGATTGTTTCACCCAGTGAAATGGAGAGTCGAACTGACCATGGGCTGGTCAAAGGTCATGCCTACTCCATCATAGGCCTGGAGGAGGTACAGTTATGTACACTTAATGCAGATTTGTTATTCTTTGTGAGGCAAGAGCTTTTCCAGTAATGCTAATGAGGTGTTGTTCCTAGTGTGACGAGGTTTCTAAGGACACCAGAATTCGTCTGATACGATTACGTAATCCCTGGGGTCGGGTGCTGTGGAAGGGACCCTGGAGTCCAAAGTAAGGTTTGACAAATATTACTTTTCCTGATAACAAACAAAGTCATATAATACTAATACTTTCATATATATGTAAGTATGTTAAGTAACAATAAACTGTATTGCGATGTAGCAGCATCTTTCAGAGGGAATTTATGGGGTTTTATCTTTTCATAGATCAAAGGAGTGGTCGACCATTTCCATCGCAGACAGGGAGAACCTTAAAAAACAGACTGTAGAGACCAGCGAGTTCTGGTGAGAGAAACCACTTTATTTGTGCTAACATCATACATCATCACGTTAGTATTCAGGACAGACCAACTCTGAACATATGGAGTTGAACTTAACTAGCTGCCCTCTTCCATCACCTTCAGCCACTTTACATTTTTGCTGCACAAGTAGTAAAAATCACAAATGTGCCTCGTAGGGGATTGACAATCTTTATAGCATACAACTGTTTCTGTCCTAACACCCTCCTAATGAATAAGGAAAATCATTCTCCTGAAGTCACATCAGGAAGAGCAAGATGAAGGATCCCTCTTGCAGAAAGGGTTTTTTTCTAGACGTTTTCTTGTTTGCGTTTCTGTCCAGGATGTCCTTTGATGATTTCAAGAGGAACTTCACTAAGCTGGAAATGTGTAACCTCACTCCTGACACACTGCAGGGTGATGAAAGACACACCTGGACGGTGTCGATCAATGAGGGACGCTGGGTGAGAGGCAGCTCTGCTGGTGGCTGCAGGAATTTCCCAGGTGGACTCAACATTAAAAGCATCTTATTGCCTCTCCATGCTTCTGTGTCTTTACTCAGGCTACCATCCTGTGACTCCCAGTTGCAGATTTACTTCATGTGTTTTTCAGACACATTTTGGACAAACCCTCAGTATCGGCTGCAGCTGTATGAGGAGGATGATGACCCAGAGGACGGGGAGGTGGTCTGCACAGTCGTCGTGGCTCTGATGCAGAAAGGCCGAAGGATGCAGCGCCATAAAGGGGTCAAATTTCTTACCATTGGATTTTCCATCTATGAGGTAGAGCTCTACTGACCCTCAGCACCTCAGGTTTCCTTCATCATCAATAATCTAATGTACATTCACCGAAGTTGAACTTTCTCTTTAACTTATTCTGTGTCTCCGTAGGTGCCAAAGGAGGTATGTCCATCTCGAAGGACGTTATTTTGAAGTCCCTGTTCCCTGTTTTGACCTGTGTCTCCAGAGAGTTGTGTGTGTGTGTGTGTGTGTGTTGACTTTAGTCATACACCAAGTAATTTAAAGTACAAAGTTAAAAATTTTAAAATTATAATATTAATCGCTTAGTCTATAAAATGTGATAAGATAGTGAAAACATTAATCATAGTTTCCAAGGCCACAAAGAGTCATCTTCAGTTTTTTCCATTTTGTCTTACTAACAGTCTGAAACACAAAGATATGAACCTCAGTGAAATAAAACTGTGAAAAGCCCTGATCTACCTTTGAAAAAATATAGATTTAATTCCAAATAGTTTTCAATACTTCCACTTTGCTTTGTTGGAGAACTGTCTCACCACACAATACCTGCACTTTAACTGCCTTTTTGCCATTCATAGATGTGTGGGCAGAATCAACATCTGCAGAAGGACTTCTTCCTGTACACAGCCTCCAAAGCAAAATGCAAGACCTACATAAACCTTCGGGAGGTAACGGAGCGTTTCCGCCTGCCTCCGGGAGAGTACGTCATCATCCCCTCAACCTTTGAACCCCATCAAGACGGAGAGTTCATCCTCAGGGTTTTCTCTGAGAAGCAGAGCACATCTGAGTAAGGACCACATATGGTGGGGCACTAACTATAACTGATGGTGCAGCTGATGCTATTTGGGGGATTGTTGACAATAAAATTGCAAACTATAGCAAGGCCTTTAAATGAAGGCCATTAACAGGGCATGGAAGGAATCCTAATGTGTTTATTTTGTCCACACAGGGAAGCAGAGACCACAATTGAGTCTACTCCATTGCAGGTTTGCAACATGACTGAATTCTGACTGATATTGCAAAATAAATCTCATTTGATTGATTGAATATTTTTTATCTTAGTTTTTCTGTAGATGAAAAGTGTAAGTACAGGGAGCACAGATGTTTGAACTTAATACATTGGATACTTGAAAAAAGCCCAATGTCCCTGACATTAAAACCACAGATACTAAAGTACACTGCTTGCCCCCTAAAAAAATATCTCTTGGGCTGCCTTTTACTTTGATTACAGCACACATTTATATTTATGCTAAGTTACAATAATGTCTCCCCAATATTTTATATTGACACTGGGATTGGATTGCTACACAAGTCTTCTCCAGCACATCCCAAAGCTTCCCAGTGGGGTTAAGGTCTGGACTCTGTGGAGGCTAATCCATGTGTGATGATGATGTCTCACCCCACGTGAACCATTTTCTCACAATTTGAGCCCAATAAATATTGGCAGTCATTTTGGAATATACCCGTGCCATCAGGGAGGGAAAAAAAATCCATTGATAGTAAAACCTGGTCATTTAGTACATACAGGTACCAGCACAGCTTCTGGCTGTGTAACACATGCTCACATTGCAATATCAGTTTGAATCTGATATATTGTAAAACCCACTTGTGTATCCTACATATTCCATCAACTTTGTTCCTAAGATCTCTCGTTTGTCCCACTATGTACTGTACACTATGTTCACTCCTTTTTCCCCCACAAGATTTACTAACATACTTGAACATCCACGTTTTTTCCCCTGTTTCATCTCCTTTCATCCTTCTGTCCTTCCTTGTCTTATTGGCCATCAGCAAGAAAAGAAAAAGAAAGAAAAGGTAACGTACAGTAAGCATGTGGCACTAGCGTTAGTAGACTACTTTTTATTTTACTTTTACTACACCCACTGCTTCTCTGCCTTATACAGATTGGCCCATAGGTATTTAAACAGTGACACCATTTTCATCAATCAATGAAATGATCAATATGTGCTTAAAGTGCAAACATTGTTAGCTAATTTAACGTTTGCCAAAAATAAGGCATGAATCATAATACTATACTAATGGGCCTAACTGTATGTTGACTTAGAATTGACAGCTATATAGTGGTTTGTACTGTCATTGTATGCACAGATTATAAGCATATAGTAATAATAAATTAACTCTTTCTCTTTGTCTTTTATATCCCTCCTCTCCTCTCACCAACCATTACCTACTTGCCAGCCTATTTTATTTGTGTCAGACAGAGCGCATGCCAACAAAGAAATCGAGCATGACGGCATTCAGGGGGAAAAGAGGAAGAAACCAAAGGTAATTTCCTTGCAGCAGAGTGTGTAGAAATTGTGTAAAACTGTTATTATTGAGCATAAATAACTCGCTGTGACCTTTTACTTCTGGAGACCAGCAGCCCGGAAATATAATCTTGACCAGGTCATATAACATCACTGGGAATAAAACTATTGAGTTTGAAGCCAAAGGATCTCAAGTGGCTCAGCTGCACCTGTTTTCCTTTAGGGCCTCAATATATATAAGACTAGCTCACGTGTCTCTGGTACTAAAATCAAATGTACCAGTAATCAATCATAACACGTAGTGATGAAACAAACCGAAACAAACGTTTTTTGGTAGCGCTGCAGTTTACAGCTCGTAATAACATGGTAACAGTGGTGTTATATCTTGGAAATAGTGGGGTAACAACAAGGTAATTTGTCTATAATACCCTGGTAATAACTAGGTAATAGAGGGTGTAATTATTTGATAATAACAGGGTAATAAAGGGGTAACGTTTAAGTAATAACAAGGCAACTTTCATTAATAAAATATTTTATAGAATGTACTTCCATGGCAATTACCAAAGTAATAACAAGGTAATAGGTTGGAATGAGCAATGGATATATCTAGGTAATAACCATTTGGGTATTAATATGGAATGAAAACACTAGAGCTGCAGTAATTATCTGGAAACGTATGTGATAATCTCTATGTAACAACCAAGAAAGAGAGCTGTAAAGTGCCAAACTCCCTGTTCTGCCTTATTTCATGGCGATATCAGATAAAGACTCACAGTAAGAGTTATAGTAATCACCTGGAAACATACATGACAATTTCTGTTTAATAACAATGAAACAGACCTGTAAAGTACCAAACTACTTGTGTCTAGGTAATTTCATGGTTTAATGTAACCATAATAGAGACAAATATGCCTAAAATAATAGTCTTGCTAAAAGCTACCACTGCTTAGCTAAGCACTGATGCCCTTTCTTTTTTAAACAGAGGACAATGATCATAAAAGGAAAAAAATTCATGTCATCAATGTGTGTATCCCTCAAACCTTACGGCCTTTTTTTCACTACAACTGTTTATGTAGTTAAGATTAACAGACCTTCACATTGCTTTTTAATGTTTAAATATTCCTCAAACTAATTATACTAATAACTAAAAAGGCATTATCCTGTTATCTGTCTCTCAGCACAAACTGTTACAACCTGAGGAGGAGACTGATGAGGAAAAACAGTTCAGAGCCATTTACAAACAGATTGCCGGTGAGGTGAGTACGACACAGAGTAAACGTGGTGCGTTCCTTAGGTCTTATATGAAGCGTGTCTTTCCTCCCTCCTTCAGGACATGCAAATATGTGCCAACGAACTGAAGACAGTCATGAAGAATGTTCTCGCCAAGCGTGAGTGACTGAAAGGATCAAGTCAATCATAGCAGACTGCGTCATGATAACAGGTTTTTCTCATTTTCAACAGACAGTGAAATTAAGACGAAAGAAGGCTTCAGTCTTGAGACCTGTCGGAGTATGATCGCCTTAATGGATGTATCCTTTCAGCTGGTTAAGTGTATGCACAGCGGTGGAAAGTAATAAAGTATTTTACTTGATTATGGTGCTACAATTTTGAAGTACTAGTACTAACATTTTGAATTCACTGTATTTACTTGAATATTTCTACATAGTCATTGTTTTTGAGTAGGCAACACAATATAAAACAACTATTTTCATTGCTTATTAATATGTCTAAAAACTTAGATTAACAAGCAATTTGATGTGTTATGTTTCTTGACTGAATTGCTTCCAGACTGATGGGACTGGAAAGCTGAACCTGCAGGAGTTTAAACACTTGTGGAAAAAGATCAAGGAGTGGCAGGTTATGCTCATTTTATATTCACCTTAATTTCTGTTCATGTTTATCTAACCTGCAATTGTTTTATTTGATTGTATCCTTGTGTGATTGTAGCTGATCTTCAGAAATTATGACAAAGACAAATCCTGCTCCATTAGTAGTTTTGAGATGAGGAATGCTGTTAATGATGCAGGTGAGGATCATGACATAAATACATAAAAAAAAATACATAGAAAGAATTTTGATGCACACTTATATTCACGTCTTTAGATTCCATGACTTTCCACAGCTAATATTTGAATTAGTGATCATTTTAATAATACATGATTGGTGGAGTAGTCTATATTACAGTATTATTATTTACATCATTTTACTGGGATTTAAAGTGTAAGATTGTGAACCTAATGTCATCCTCTCCACCAAGGGTTTCACCTCAACAAACAGCTGTATGACATCATAGCCATGCGCTATGCAGATGAACACCTCAACGTCGACTTTGACAGCTACATCTGCTGTTTTGTGAGGCTTGAGGGCATGTTCAGTAAGTACAGACCGCGTCTGAGATCGTGCATTTGAAATTAACATATTGCTACAATGGCATCATATGTAACCAGGAGGCTTGATGATGCAACATGGAAATGACAGCAACTTAACAAATATTTGTAGTATATTAGTTTTTGCCATTATTAAAAGCATAAATTCAAAGTTAATTTAACTAAGAAAAAGACTAATGAAGACTATTTGTTGTGTGACTTGCAGGGGCTTTCAAAGCCTTTGACAAAGATGGAGATGGACTAATCAAGCTCAATGTCCTGGAGGTACATTCTATGATTTACCTTACACTGCATTTTAGTCTATGTTTATATTTTATTATATACAGAATTACTTACTGTTGACATGGGAACCTTCAGTCCTTTACTTTTCTTCAAAGATTTTATTTTAATGTAAATATATTTTCTTCCTACTCATCTTTTGTTCTCTTTCCAGTGGCTTCAGCTGACCATGTACTCTTAAAGTCACCGTTTGAGCCCGGAGTAGCTGCAGACAGTCCGTGACTCATGTGACACCAACTCCATCATGACTCAACTCTGCTGCACAGTTAATGTTCTCGCTTTTTTTTAAACATCTTTGAACAGAATGTAATTTTGCACACAGAGGTTCTGACTACAGCTAAATGATGTCGACATCAGTAATTCTACAGTTTTATGTAACACCCAGATTTTGAGTTATGACAGATTTACATAAATTTAACATTATTTTAGCGAATTTCTTAGCAATTGACATGTTTTACCATCATCAGTCACTCTACAGTGCAGAAGAGCAACAAGTTTGATGAATATGGAAGTCAGATTACCCTGATAATGATGTGTTTGATATTACAAAGAGGTTGTTATAAAATACTAAAATAAAATACTACTGTGAAGATATTCTCAGTTATGTGCTTTTAGTGACTGAGCATTATGATGTTGAATATTTTGGAGGTGAACAAGATTAAATATATTTCTCTTTATTTCTGTAAACATACAGTGAGTATTAATTTCAAATGAAATACATACTGTACATTATAACATACAAAAATTAAGGCATGACTCTTATAAAACATCATACATGTTACCGTTGTACACTTTGGTCATTTTAGTAACCATGCCTCTCAATCACCACATGACAGTTCCCATGTGTGAAAGTTTGATGGGAGACAACAGCTGGAGAAATGAAAGCTACAGCATCTCTCAGCTGTGCAGTCAAGAAAAATAATCCACAATGTCAGTATATGATGAAAATAATGAACGAAAATGCAGGCAGATAGAGTCACAGTTTGTGTTTCTTTTCATTTAATTCACACTATTGAAACATCATCCGACAGCTTGTGCCTTTGACACTGAACTAAGAACGGCTCAGAAGTAAAACTGTCAGATTTAATAATAATAATAATGACTCCGAATGTGCCCAGACTGATGGTATCACAGACTGGTAGCTGAGATCAATTCTTTTTCTCAGTTGATGCGCTCATGTTTAAAACAAACCTAAAATCTGTCATCTCCACTTTTGAGCCAATCATCACAAATCTGAAGAACAAGATGGATTTTTATTTCCACTGGAAGCTACGTTAAGGTCTTTATTCCAATGCTGCATAGTTGTTGAAATGTTCTGAATGATTAGCTTCACAAACAGACTTGTTTGAGACTCTCAAAACATGTCTCTAAACTGTGAGACTGACTAGTTTAGCATCTTGTACATTCATTACATACAGTAGAGTCTTCAGTCTTCAACTGCACAAAGTGCGGCTGGTTGTGGTTTTGACACCTGAATCTGTTCATAAAACAGGATCAGTCGTGGCTCAACAACAAGTAGTCTTTTCAGAGGTCAAACTAAACAAATTCACATCTGTTAAATATGAAAAACAGTAAAGAAGTATCTGCTTAGAAATAAACAGTGTTGCATCCTGAACACTATTGCCATCGCTTTACGGACTAAAAGTAGCTCAGTGTCTTACGCTGCGGGTTCGATTTTCAGCCCCATTTTTGAGAGCACTGACCCTGAAAGAAAAAACTGGTAGACGTGCCGTAATGGATGAAACTCCAGCGGCCTGTCCCGCATCACTTTACCTTCACTCCAGTCAAGGCTGCACCTTACTGTCGTTCTCCACATGGCTCTGCATGTGTTCAGGCAGCTCCTGCAGGATAAAATCCAAAGAGAAATTAAAAACTGTTCTCACAGAAAGTTAGGTACAACTACAGAATAAATTGCCTGGCCAACGAGCTAATAGTAGTCATTTCTTTAAAGTGGTGTCAAGTTTATTACCTTTCGAACTGACTGCTGCGTGGGAAAAAAACAGTTGCAGCCTTTCCAGCGACATCTGACTGTCTGCAGATTCGGGTTGCTGTGATCTCCCACAAGGTGCTGCACGAGATGCTCGGCCATGCCAAATATCAGAGAGCAACTCTGCCACTGAACAATCAACAAATGTTAGGACACACATTTATAGCATTACATCAGAGGATTAAAACATGACTGAGTCCTTACCCAGCAGCGGTAGTTTTTCATTAGGTTGAGCTTTACAGCTTGAACGCTGCCATCATAACAGCCTGTGTAGATCTGTGCAGGACAAACAATGTGAATACCACAAAGTGGAGCCACACTTGACTCACAAGACTCAAACAAAGCTGTGTGTCATTTTTCGTCCACTTACCACACTCTTATGGACAGCCATGCACATCACCATGTCATTGTGACCCCCGTACACCTGCAGGCGGTCATGGGACTACAAAAACAAAACACACACACACACAAAAAAGAGAGTCATATTTAAAGTCTACATCTAAAAACCTGAGCCATATTAACAAGACTGATACAAATTCAAAACATTACACAATCTGTAAGTTTCACTAAGTTGTTAAAGAGTGATCAAAGCTTTATAAAAAAATATAAAAATAATCTAAAAATATTAAATATTTAAATTAAAAGACACAAATCTGCCTTTCAGAAATCAGTGTGTCAAAACTTCATGTCCATATTTTGCAACTACATAACATTAAAATTAAGCCATAAATACCTGTAGCTCATAAACTCGGACCAGTTTATCAAGACAGGCCGTCACCATCACTTTGCCCAAGATGACAATCGATGTCACGGCGTGACCGTGACCTTTGTAGATACGCACCAACTCACCCGTCTACAAAGAACGACAGAAAACATCAATTATTTTCACACCACAAGCAATGAACAGGAAATGTTGAGATTAAAAGACCTGTATTAATAAAAAATAATATGACAAGTCCTGTACACTAATAATCTGTAACACTCACATGGATGTTGTGAGCATGAACTGATGTGTCACTGGAGCCGCTGAAGACCAGGTCATTCACCACCTGAAGACAACAAAGGAAGTATAATTCAGTTTATCACATAAGTAATCATTTCTTTGATGGTCTCAAACAAAACAAACGAAAACATTAGCAGTCATTCACTGTCACTGTTTACTCACTGTTTCTAAAATGTCTGTATGTGCAATTTGAAATCTGAATTTCACCCTGGCCTAAACAGACAGCTTATCGTTTTCTTCAGTAGAATAAAAAGCGTTAAGGTCAAATTAGGCTTTAAGGGGTTCCATTACAGGAGATTTCTGTTTGAACACTGGTAACATCACCAGTCATCTTATCTCATAAAACAGGTTAGATGTGAAGAACTAGCTTCCTACCCTCACCTTCATACACAGTACTGTTTTGGTGTGACCCTCCAGTGAGCGTAGCAGGAGGCCACTCTTGGCGTCTCGTACGCTGATGGTGCTGTCATAGGAGCCGACCAGCAGCACGCGGCGGGCGCCCTCCTGTGCTGTAGCCAGACAGCTCACCCCCCGTGGGCCGTGGCACTCGAACACATCCAACTGCTTCAGAGTCTGACAAGAGGTGTCAGGTCGAGGTTGAAGAAAATATGAGGCGGGGAGACTTTTATACAGCCGTCAGTAAATAACTGAAGAATTTAACTGTAAGGTTTTAAAGGTGGGTGAATAATAAGTTGTGTGTTTGGGTTAGGGGCTAACACATGTAAAGTACCAACATATTCTGAATGAAATAAACCAAGTTAGGCTGGTTGGCATATTCAAGTTACAGAACATCAGTTGTTTGTCAAAGCACAATAAACACAACTAACGGCATTAAAAGTATGACTTACTGTATACTGTTGCATTGATAATATGTACAGTACAAATAACTGATTTTTACTCACCTTTAAATCGTAACTAGCAACTGATCCATTGGCGAGTCCAGCATATAAAACGTTCCAGGCTATGTGCAAACACAACACTCTGTCTGGTAGAGAGAGCTGCTCCAGACGTTTCTTAGACTTGAGGGGGATAAATCACAAAATAAAAAGAAATGAAAGCATCAACACAAGGTAGGAGGCAGTACTAAGCTCATAAAGGTGGTGATGACTGAACATGTTAATGAGATTATAAGTACCTAAATACTGACTGCAGCATGTACAAAAGTGAAGTAAATCAGCATTTACATCTTTTTTTAGCCAAAAACACCCCTCAGGTGTATGTTTAACAGCCTAACAAGGAATGAAATGTAACATGCAAATAACAATAACACAACAATACAGAACAGGATGCAAGTAAAGATGTTTGGTACCTTTATACTGTAACAGCGGATGGTCTGGTCACTGGATCCAGTGTAAAGGCGTACGGGCATGTTTGGGAGGGACGACACCAGCAGACAGTTGACTTTGTTTGTGTGACCTTCAAACACTGCTTGGCACTCTCTGTTCTGGATATACACACACACAAAATACCATGCTTAGTCTTTTGTTTTTTAAATGTATAAAATGTACATATTCAACATATACCACGATTAAAAGAAAGGATTCTACTGTAATGTGTAATATGCTGTGAGGAAAGTGGCTTTGTTTACTTATCTCTCTTTATGCACTTGAGTCATGAAAAAATTGAGACATAAATATTGAACTGTGCTTTACAGTTTAAAATGCAGCTTTGAAAGGTGACAAAGTTTGACTAAAGCTGGTGTAAGTTATGAACCATGACCAACTTACAACCAGACTGTAGGCTCGTGCTGTGTTGTCCCCTGAACAAGTGTACAACAGGCCGTCATGCACTTGCAGACCGTGGACGGGGCCGGTGTGATTCGCAAATGCTCCCAAGTATGGCTCCTCATCCTCAACAGACTCTGAAATAACAGTGATGCATATAACTGTAACATTTTTCTATCACAGTCTTGTCTTTGCATCTTCAATGAAGGAAACATGCTCAACTCACCTGCAGTAATAGTGGTGCCTTTCACTAGGATGGTTGACAGCTGGACTTTTCTGAGAGGTCAAGGAAAAAAAAAAAAAGGTAGGTTACATTTAGATTCAGATAAAGAAACCTCGTAATATTCAGGATCCCAAGAATGGATCTTACTTGTCATCGTCAACTTGCTGAGACGTCTGCGTGCTTGCAGAACTGAAATCCGGACTGGCAGACATCTGAGGAGGCTCTGAGTGGACTGAAACATTTGAGATTGTTTTGTGTGTGTCCTCATTGTCTGATTCATCAATATCAATGACCACTAGGTTGGAGGGCTCCATCATTTTGACAGAATCATCACTTTCGCTTCCATCATCACTGTCGGTGGCAGCAGCTGATGCATTTTTTCCTGCAGCTGCATTTTTTCCTTTAACTTCTTCTTTGCCATGATTTCCTACAGTTTCTTCCTCAGAATCACTTATAGCGGGTTGTGCTTGTCCCTGTGCTGACCTCACCTTCTTTACACAGTCCTCTAACCCTTCACTTGTCTCTTGAAGTGTATTCACTGATGCTGAAGCAGCAGAAGTTGTAGGAGCAGCTAAATGTAATGGCGTGAGCAGCAGCGGAGAGAGCAGATTGGAGGGATAGAAGGGCACAGGCTGATTCAAATGTACTTGAGGTGCATCAGTGTTAGTTATAACTGCTTTGGCAAACTGATTGTTCTGTCCAGATGTGGCTGGGTGGCAGGTTTCTTGCTTTACTGACACAGCAGTGGAGGTTGGATGAGGTGGGGTGATAGATGATGATGCTGCTGCTAGGGTTGTGGCAGGTGGTTGCTGGTTGGCAGTAGAGGAAGGAAGAGGAGAGAGTCTTGGATGCAAAGAAGACCCTGCTGATGAGGTGGTGGCTTTCTCTGCTATATTAGATGTTCCACAGTATCCCTCTGAAATATATTAAAAAAGGAAAACTTAAACAATCTTTTGCATATAAGAGAACTAAAAAATAAAATTAAAAAGGGTAAATCTTGTGTACCCTGCATCCCCTGTAGGATTTCAATGCGCTTAGCTCTCAGGCTGTTGACCTCAGCAATGAACTGAAACGACAGACAGAACAATTTGATGGAAAACAGTAGAAAGAAACAACAATACTGGGATATTGTCTACAAGAGTGCTAATACCTGTTGTCTCAACAGAAGGAGTCTTTGCACTTCTGCATAGGTAGCTTGCAGGGCATTGCGAGCCTGGACCAGTGATTTGTCCAAATCCTGCAAAGAGTGGCTCAGCTCATCCTCCCTGAGAGACACTGCTAAAAGCTGATCCATTTGATCCTGGTCTGCAAGTGTAGAGAAGTTCAAAATAAAAAAAATGAACTGGAGCACGTTATAGCTCAGCTAACACAGAAATTTTTCCTTGTCAAAACCTGAATCCTACATTAGCCACAGTGACAATCAGCCACCAGCAGTTAAACGTAAAGTAAAGATGAGAGCAGGCAACAGATGTCAGGTGCATTTATTTCTTTGAATATTGTAAAATTCTTAATTACCCTTGTTTGACTTTGCTTTCTTCTTCTTCCCACTTGGCTCCTTGTCAGAAACACCACCATCCTAAAAGAAAACATAATAATTACATTTCAGCAATAAAAGCTTCATGAGAAACCTGGATGCTTTAGCTAAACCACTCACTGTTACTATGTTGTGTTTCCTTCTGCTCGCACTGCTGTTGTCTCTCGAGTCTTCATTCTCAACCTCTAAGTTTGGTTCAACTTTCACAGAAGCTGCTTTTACTTTGCGTCTGTTGCTGCCCTGCTTTGCTGTACCTGGCTGCTCCAAAGGTTCCTGCAGCTGAGATTCTGAATGTGTCTCTTTGTGAGACTCGAAATTTGTTGGGTCCTGGGGTGGAGGAGGTAAAGTCGGTGATGGATCTGAAGGACGATCTGAAAACGACTCCCAATGAAAGCCTTCAGAAAGAGGCATGTCATTGTCCTGCGGTTGTGTTGAGCTTCCTTGATCAGTTGGGGGGTTTGGCAATTCAATTCCAAACCTGTAAACGTGCACAGTGACAATAAGCAGCAGATAAATTAAAAGGACGTTGAATAAAACAGCTCCTGTGAAGATTACTTCCTTACCTGGGCTTACTTTTGACACCGTCCTGCTTTTTCCTTTTCATCCCCTCATACATATCGTTCCAGCTTAACTTACTCTTGGCTACTGATAAACTGAACAATTTATTCAGGGTTGGTTCCACTCTGGTCTCTATCCCACCTTGAGATCTGCCTGGTTCGTGGGCAATTCGAACCCTGCGGCTAACGTTCAGATTGTCCTCAGAGGACGCCGTCTTGCCCATACACTGGCTGAGTGAAACTGGGGTGGGGAGGACTCTATCTGCAACTACTGAGCTCATCTGGCAATGCTGAGGTGTTTCTTCCGTCACTCTGAAAGTTGCCTGCTTTGGTTTGGCAGAAGCAATGTCCGAAGCAGAAAGAGTTGGGTGGGCTGCAGGAGCAGGAGAATGAACGGATGAGGCATCTGTGGGTGGCTTTTTCTCAGTTCCAGCCACCTGGACACCTGCCACGCTGTTCTGCTTCTTAGCTTCACGATCTGCTCTGCAAGGCTCCCTCACACCCAGCGCCCTTCTGATTTGCCTCAGCATCACATTGACATCGACATCCCATATAGAAGCAGTGCTGACGGGTTTGTTAGCTGCAGTGGGATTTGCAGAACAATGTGAAACTTCTTCTCCTGGCTGAGAAGATCCTGTACTCTGATTCTCACTGTAATTAAAGATGATGGCTCCATTCTGAGGGAGGTGATCACTGGTGAAGTCTTTATCTGATGCACTATTGTACCGTGTGTTGTAATAGTCGTACCGGCTGACTGCAGGACATGTTAGCTGTGCTGGTGCATTAGTAGGATCTCGTTGGGTGTTGTGAGGTCTTTTAATAGGTCTGTCTGTTTTGAAGTTCTCCACTTTCTTATTAATGCACTGATAGTTGACAGATACATTGCCATGTTGATGGTGAGTTGATTGGGTGAACTGGTCCCGAACATAAGGCTGATGCCAGGTTCTACCTGCAGGTCCACCTGACCAATAGTGAAACTCTCCCCTTTGATGAACCGGTGTTTGCAGACTAAAAGCTTTGTTCTCTTTGTTTTGAACAACAGCATTGTTGCTTCCTCGCTGATAGGTATCCTGCATCTGTATTGGTGCGTTCACTTTCACTTGTCTGGATGTCACTCTGTTTTTCCTAGTGGTTCTCTGTAGCATTTCTGCACGCTTCTGACCAGCTATCTGCTTTTGTTTCTTTTTGTTCTTTTTCATTGCTTTCTTCCTGTGATGGAAATAGAGTTTAACACACAGCCAAAAAAACCCCACATATTTCAATATGGAAGGCATGAAATGAAAGATCTAATATTAAAATTTTAACCCAACAATAGCCAAATAGGTAAAAAGAAAAAAACTTACTCCTCCTTCTTTAATGTCTTGTTTCTCTCCATGATTTGGTTGATGGTCTCTGAGCTCAGAGTCTTAAACAGAGAGAGGGGCTTAACATTTTTAGACATCAAGCTCTTCAACTTGGCCTTGTGTTGAGCAGTAGAGATGTGCTGGGCATACTCATTTAAACCCATGGATGGTGCCTTACATGCCTGGCACTCATGAAACGAATCTCTGTTCATGGAAGAACATGAAAACATTTTTCGTCAGGTAGGCGGAAACGGAATCTCTGCTTTATACTGATCCAAGCAAAAATAATGCCCACTTGAAATCTGAAATAAAAGCATCTTATCATCGTGTTATAGAACCATGGAAGGGACATACCGAGCTTGTGTATCATTAGTGCCAAAATGGTATTTTTACCCAGTACACGTTGACTAATTAAGGACTAGATGAAAAGTCTACAACTCGTAAAATTATGACTGGAATTAAACAATGGCACTGATAAAGTAAAAAGAAGTCATTTATGATTAAATTATCAAATGGTTTATAAAGTGTGTAATATTAGTGCTTGTTCTAATCAAAAACAATAAGAAATACAGGGCTTTGTTTGCATTTCTTGTGCAAAATATATGCCAGACAATCATATAAAGGTCTGTCTGATTATTACTCACCTGCCAAGCACTGTCTCCAGCTCTCTGTGATGCAACATACCATGCAGATGCTCTTGAGCTTCCTGTAATTAAGAAAGATACTGTCAACATTACAGATATCTTGTAACATATAGAAGTTAATTTATCTAATATTATTCAGCACTGCTATTCGATCCGCTTACATGGTTCATATAAAACTTGCGACATAAAATACAGTAGATTCTCTTGGTTTTCCTGGTTGATTGTTTGTTGTTCTTGCTCTTCTTCTTCACAGGTTTTTTGTCCACCTTCTCCTGTGAGGTTTCACCGTTGGCCATTTATGAACACTTATAACAAAGACACATAATAAGATACCTGAAAAAAAAACATACATTAGCAATAAGTGTGGTATATATAAAGCCAGTCCAGTGTCTCAGTAGCATCATATCATCACAAAATTAACACAATAGCCTTAAAGGCTTCAACGTGGTTGTCATACTAGCCTCCGCTCACTGAAAAGGTAACACGTTTAAGTTAGACGTAAGAGTTTCATACTGACGTTGCCTGCTTAAAATGTACACATGCTGTTTGGCCGAGTTAGCAACTTTAGGTGAACTCTTAATAGATCATACTAAACTAAATATTAGGTCTAAATTACAACAAGATCATAATTACCAGAGAAATTTCACATGGCAACAAGAGTCCACTGCCATTAAGCCGCCATGTTTTCTACGTGACTACGTCAAATTTACGTCGCCCAATTGTTTGACGGCGGACAGTTTACGTAGATCTTTAATACATGAGGACAGTTCGGTAGACGGAAGTTTGATCATGCAGATGTCTTACAGCTCTGATAAGGTGCAGCAACCACCGTTCCGTGCGGAAGCCGATATTTGTTAGCTGTTTGTTAGTTGTTGTTGTTTTTAGAGAGTTACTAACACTTACTGAAAGATGTGCAACGGCTGTGTGCAAAAAGAATACCCGGACCGGGTAAGCTGAGACTTTTAACGCACAAACGCTAACATATTAGCTATGTTAACGTAGCTTATGCCCCGTTTATTACGAGGGGCTATAGCTAGTTAGCAATGGCTAAAGTTTAGATTCGTTTATAATCAGCCAACGAAACGTTGAAACGACTATGAGCTGGTTTATCTTTTAAATATAACATTCAAGGTGCATTTGAGAAAACAAAATGTGAAACGCAACGGTGTCAAAACACTTTATTTCTTTAATTTCCTGCCCAGGGGAACACTTGTCTAGAGGATGGCTCTTATCTGATGAACTACCTGAGCTGTGCCAACTGTCATCAGAGGGATTTCGTGCTGATCAGCAATAAATCCACAGAGGATGATGATGGAGAGGAAATAGTCACATATGATCGTTAGTCACTATTCATGTGCTCCAATTAGAACAATAGTGCAAAAATGTATTAATAATGATTATTTCTCTTATGGATTATTGTAATCATTGTTTTCTTGATACATTGTTGAATCTATGAAATGTTGGACATTTGTCGAAAAGCAAATATTTGGCAGAATAACAGAAACAGAAACGATAAAATCAGTTGCCAAAATAGTTGCAGGTTCCCTTATTACTATATTTTTATTAAGTAATTATTGCAACTCTAGGAACCTTCACCCACCAGTTTTCATTCTACTACAGAACAAAAAATGCACATGAGGCAGTTTGTTAGGTTCTGGCTAGGCCTCAGTTAGTTACATTTTAGAGGAGTCTTAATTCTTTCTGTGATAAACTAGACATTTGAAGATTCTACCATGTAGTTTTCCTGCCACAGTGTCAGGTAGTAACGCAGTAATGTCTGACACACTAATTTGCAGCAAGACAAAAATTACTTGTTTCCATTTGTCTTTGCACTGTAGATGTTTGTAAAAATTGTGACCATGTCATCGCAAGGCACGAATATACTTTCTCCGTTGTTGATGACTATCAGGTGAGTGATTATGTCTGGTTTATTTACCATAAATAAGTATATTCACATGCCTACAATTTTATAGATCTTCAAACGTCTTTTAGTTCAACGCAGATCATTGTTAGACATTGTTAAACAACATAGTTGTTTATGCATGTTTTTTCTGTTGTTGTCCAGGAGTACACTATGCTCTGTATGCTATGTGGAAAGGCAGAGGACTCCATCAGTGTTTTACCGGACGACCCCAGACAGTTTGCTCCTCTCTTCTAGCTTCAGAAGATGTCGAACCAGCAGTTCACTGCACTTTTTAGACTATCACCACCGTGGTCCTGTTGCCACCTGCTCACTTCAGGGTTCCAACATCCATCCATTAATAAATGTTTTATGCATATTGTTTAGTTTTAGTTTGATTATGAACTGCTGTATGTTAATAGCAGGAAATATGATATTTTTATTACTCTTCATTACATATGAACAGTCTATATGTCTACAGTCTTTGTATTGTAAATAAACATTTTCTATTACTACTACTACTTTTCTACTTCAAAGGTCATTATGCTCAGTGGCTTTCTCCAAAATAGTACAGTACAAACCTGCCAAACTCTGCAGTATTTTGTTTTTGTTCAGGGTTACAGGGTTCAGAGGTTCTGTGTTGCATTCCATATTTAGAGAAAACATAATCCAAACTTTTCCCATTCAAGAACATACTATATTTACACATTTTTTTTAGTTGCTTTGGAATGAAAGTGAATTTTTTACTTTGTACAGAGATTAATACTAAATATTTGTCATTTTAGCCTTCATAAGTAGTTTTTATTTTTGTTTTTTTTTATATATATATATTTTCTAGTTGAATTCTAGTTAAGAAACTAACAAATATATATATGATCATAACAGCTTTGACAAAACAACAAATGTAATGGTGGCCTAAGACTTTTGCACAGTACTCTATATACAGTTACTCATTTATAAACAGTGATAAAACTACTTCATGTAGAACAAGGTATCAGTGGAATCTATTTGTTTGGTAGCTTTCAAATTTTGCTGCTAAATTGCTGGTTACTCATTGTCATCAACCACACTCAGTTGTGGACACCAGCACCACCACCCAGTTCAGTCACCAGCTTGTCAGCAGTCTTATGTGTACAGGGACATCTGTCATTCAAAGCTGCTGCTTCAACAGAATTTGACGGGATTGTTTTCTAGGGACATGTAGCAGTCTCAGTTGACTTTAATTTACTGAAATCTGCTTTATCATTTTGGCGCATCTAGTGGAGGTTTCACTTCACTTACTTGAATACATGTGTTCAAATTATAACTCCTTCGCAGTTCTTTCTATATTTATGAATCCTACTCAAATTAAAGCTGAGACTTAGCACTACAACAATATAGTATAATCACATTAAATGTACCTGAACAAAGATGTGTGACTGTCCAAAGACTGTAGACACAGCCATGGCTGTAAGTGAACTGACCTTAAATCATAATAATAACTACGTGTGTAGCCAGGAAATTATTTTTTTGAGATCTGGCTTTTAATTCAATGTGCTTATTTGCATGTTTTTCTTAGATTAGCTAAAAAATAAAATGCAACAACCAGACATGATGAAAAGGTTTTTATCAGCTTCTGTCCCATTGCCTCTGCCATGACAAATAAAAATGCACATGGTCATTGTTCTGTTATGACATATTTTGATCATTAGCAATAAAAATACAGATGTCTTAAATGATTGTACAAATGAATAAAAAAATCATTGGCTATAATGCTCATGCATTTTTCCAATCCTAGCATAAGAGTGCACATAGATGTACATTCTAATATGCTGCTGCCTTTTGCATGACATAATTTCTAGCAAAGTAAAAACGCACTACTACACTGTGATGTGTCAAAATAAGCAGTTCATTGTTTTATACTATCATTATTCTAGCATCTTTATAGAAGTGAGGACAATATGGGACTGCATGCCCTGATTCTGTACATGAATGCTGATGTTGGTATAGTGCTAATAGTGTTATTTATTAATAGTGATATAGTGTGACTACATGGTTTCTATTAATCTATACCATTTTCCTAATGGTACATATCTACAGTTAGGATCATTTTCACATCCCTCTAGTGATATCTTTTTGGTCTCATATTAGGCCTATATGTAGTGTACGGTGAGGAGAGAAATGAGAAGAGTTGGCAATGTCAAGGTTTTCTCAACCTTTTTGTTTCAACTGCAGGTATCAAGCCACATCGTCAAGTATTTTGAGCGACACATCCAGCAAAGGAATAAATAAATAAATACAATTTATCATACATTTTACATTACATACAGTACATTCCCTTGAGTAAATGCCATATTTACACATATGAACATGGACTGGATGTGAAGCAGCCTCTCGCTACAGTTGTACCGTCCGGATCAGTCACTTGTGTTGAGTACAGTCATCGAGTCACTTTCCCAGATCCTTTACCCTCATGGATCAAGCCTCTTCCCCTGGAGCTGTGACCCCACTGACACTGCCCAATGGCTCTGTCTTGCGTATGAGCGTGCCGAGGAGGAGGGGAGCCAGAGAAGCTTGATGGAGAGCAGCTGCGTCCGTGCAGTGCCCCGCTATCGCGGAGCTCCTGGCGAGAGGGGGAGGAGCTTAGCGAGCGCTGCAGGGAGGAGGAGGAGCTGCGCGGGCGAGGAGGAGGGCTGAAGAGTATCCCACTGCGGTCCTGCATCAGCTGGGTCAAACTTGCCAAGAAGTCGGCATCACTAGTGCTGCTGGCACGCACTCTCAACCGCCGTCGTCTGGAAGAAACAAGAAAACAACTTTTTGTTACTGTTTATTATTGTGAGAGATTAAGATTATGCTCTCTAACTGAAATACAAATGTCTATAATAATCTTAATCTAATAATTCATAACAATTTCATAACACCTTTACTATGCATGGCTCATACCTGTTGTCCACACATGGGCGGATGGGTGGTTTCCCAGGAGGTGGTCGAGGTAGAAACCTGCTTGTGAGTTGCTCAGGTAGCGCAAAAGTGGCACTAACAGGTCGTGGGATCTTACTTTTGCTGCCAGATGAGGAGGACAGGGAGAGAGGCTCTTCTCCTACACAGTCGGATCTGGAGCCTCGCTCTGAGCACAGCCTGTCTCTCGGCAGAGCGCAGGGCAGGTTGTCACAGGACAGAGATGGAGAAGGTGAGTGGGTGGGTGAGCCGGGAACTGGACTGCTCCAGCGATGACGCCTCTCCATGTTGAGGTCTCTGCTCGGGGATTCGCGGGGGGAGCTGGGGTCTCGTACGGGAATTCGGCTCAATCTTGGGGACAAGGGGGAGTCTCTTCGCCTGAGTACAGCTGGAGGTGGGGAGGAGGAGACTGTGCTTTCCACAGCGCCCCCCGCCATGTCAGCTTGGGGCTGCTGATTTGGCTCTGAGGAGCGATCAGGTAGACCAGAATCACTCTCTGGGTCTCGCTCATTAATTAGGTGAGATGTAGGGCCTTTGACTGAGCTTGGCACTGGAGCTAACTCCAATCTCCCTCGATCCTTTGAAATTTCCTCTATGAGTTTATCAGATTTACCAGATGGGGCCTCTAGTGGTATAGCATCACTCTTCTCCTGTGCAGGGGATTGTGGCACAGCGCTAGAGGACTAGAAAGTGTTTAAAAGTTAAAATAGTGCTGAATAGCTTGCAAATTTGGTTTGGTCATATCTGTGAAATATCAGAGATCAAGTAATTCCATCTTACTTTCATTTAAAACTCTGTCAAAAATGTATTTACCATAACATATATACGCTGTGTGCATAACTATTAGCACAAATATTCGGATTGAATATTTTTTCACAAACATTGTTCCAAATTGTGTCAACCTCACTCTGTAGAATCATTTCCAGGTGATCTAATTGCTTAACTTGAGACATGCCTTATATTCTGGTGTGCATAGCTTTTAGGCAGCTTTTTGCTGCAGGCAAAAAGGGTAGAAAAACAGACCTAACAACGACTGAGACAACAAAAAATGTCAAATGTCTTTCAAATTAACTGTTTTTTGCAAACATGACTTGATTATACTCACTTTGCTTTGAGTACTTGATACTTTGTTTTCCAAAATAATAGTAACCTTTCAGTGTAATTGATCATCATAGAAACACCTTATGAAAGTGCTGTGAACTGCCGTGAATAACAATAACATCAAAGGAATGCTGTTGTTTCTTGGCATGTGGTTGTTTGTTACAGCAAGCAGACAAATTTTGTTTCAGAAGAGACTAAAGGTAGCAAGATGACAGACTGCTGAAAAAATCAGGAGAGTCTGGGAAACACTTCAGATGACAAGATGACTATGGTTCTCTCTGACCAATCAGTAGTCTGCAGAGTTTTCACATCACCTTTAGGGGTGATACCAAAAAGGTACCAGATACTAATCACAGGTTTTGCCCCAAGGAAAACAAAAAGGGCAAGCTGAGTTAGTACCACGCAGTGGAAAAGTACAATGTGTGCAAACAGTTAAAACCTCCAGAACAATCTAGTTAGTAGAGCTTAAGCTGAGATTTTTTTGTCAAAAACTATATGTAAACACAGCTGCTCTCAGTTACCAACATGTTTGGTCACCCCTACCTGCTCCATCTGCGGTCTTCCCATGATGATAGACGGCATTTGTACCAGCATCCCCGGCAACCTCCTGTGGCCCAACAACCATGTGCCAGGCATGGCCATCTGTGACAGGACAGGACTGCTCGGCACTGCAGCGGACTGGCCATCCTGCTGCTCAAAGGACTGGTTTTTGGTTTCAACAGGTATGTGATAGCCCACTTTCTTCTCATGCAGAGCTTCTCCTGGAGGCTTGCCTCCTCCAGAACCACTGCCTTGCTCCAGCTCCAGCATCACCCACTCCTGAGAGTCTCCCTCCTGGGGGACAGGACTGAGATTTACAGCAACAAAGCCACTGCTCGCTGCACCCTCCTCTGGATCCGGAGTCGCTGTTCCAGAGTGCTCCTCATTGAAAGAAGGTGTCTGTTGTCTATGTCCCCTCTCAGGAATGGATGTCTCTCCAACTTGAGAAAGGACAGGACGCTGCTTGCTCAGGCTAAAACAAGAAATTGTAAGCATTAAGGAGAGCTTCAATCTGTTCTGTTTAAATAAAATATAATAAATAAAAATATTTTTTGCTTAGTAATTTGATGTATACTGAGTACTAACTAGGCCTCAAGAAAGCGCTCGATGGTAGGCTTGGGTTCGGGTGCAAGTCTCTTTTCAAATGCCAAGCTCTGACTGTGTCTCATTCTCCTAAGCAGCGGTGCAGCTCGTTCCAAGAACATGGTTTCTGATCGCACTCGTCTAGGGGAACTCTGGACGGAGCCGGTGTTGGGACTCTGGTTCCCCTGGTTCTGACTGTGTTCATCTTCACTCACCACCTGAGTAAAAATAATGACATGGCACACTCAAATTTGTATTTTTTGAGGGGGGGTTGCATTTGTGAGGCCATTTTTTTCTATAATAGGTGAGCTCCTAGCATGTTTCTGTTCGAAGCCTGGAGGAAACAGATGTAGTAATTAGCAGAATGTCTTTATCATGAATATCAGTCATGAATGTAGTTTTGTATCTAGATGTGTAAAAACATTATGATACCCAGCTGTGTGCATAGATATACCACCTACACCTATAAACTTAGCTGCACAGCACTGCACTGCAGGTGAGTCTATTATCATACTGCACAGAAACACAAGTGGTAAACAACAGACAACAGCAGTAGGTAAAGGATTATAGTGGATTACACTGCCCTGACCTTCCTGATCATTGGCTGGGGGTGTTTATGGTTTCGATTGCGGTCCATCTCTTCCCACACATCTCCACCGTGGGTGGTTGGTGTGGGAATCGGGGGACAGTTGTCAGCATCACTGAGGCGCTCCCCTTGCAGGACATCCTCTGTGTTTTCTCGCTGCAGCTCGCCTGGCAGCACTGAAGCATTGGCCATGCTGTGGAGGAGAAGGAAGGTCACCCTAGAGCTCTGTCATCAGCACAATGTGGAGCAGTGATTTCTGAGGGATCTCTGACTATGCAGAATTGTACTCGAAAAAAAGGTGTAGCTCTATATCTTTATCTGTTTTTTTTATGTTTTTTTTTTTAATTTAAATACCCTAAGTACGCTGGTGTGAGGCGAGTGAGCTGCTGAGCAGTGGTCGCTGCGGCAGTGATGGTCAGCATATCCTCTGAATCACATTTCTCCCAGTCGTAAGGATCATTTTCCAGCACATTGTTGCTCTTCATAGCATTCTCAAACACTGACATCAGGAGCTGTGACAGAGAAACCATGTGCATTAGTGTTTGACAGCTAGAGAAGAATACACAGTACATGCAAAATATGCCAAGCAGAAGATGGCCAACCTCGTAGTCAGGCTTAGTGTAGTAGTCCAAGGTCAGGATATGATCTAAGATAGTACTAAACTCTGATGGAAGGTGCTTCAGCATGAGTCTGTGGTCATATGTCTCTTTTAGATTTCCTACTTGTTCCTGGGGGCAGAGAGAAATAAATAAGAGTTTGAATGCACCTGTACACACACTATAAATAAGAAATCAGCTATATACAGAGAAAGTCATAAGGGGACATACTTTGTCTTTAATTTTCCTCCACGGTAGCTGACCAACCATGAACTCAACCAGCATGTAAAAGAGGGACCACAGGTCGTCATGACGACCCATTTCCTACAGAGTGAGATATGTCAAGGTTAGTAAGCAATAGATTATTAGTTAAAAACAGACCACAGCCAGAATACTACCCATACTAACCTTATTCTTATGAGCATTGATTGAAGCATATCGCACAGTTCCTCTAAAGCCTGCAACAGGACGAGGCTGAAAGATACAGCAGATTTAAAAAAAAGACTCTTAATAAGAGGTTTACAGTGTGTCCTTGTACTCAAGGGTTCCTGTCTTGCTTGGTTTCCAGTCAGTCCAACCATAAGCTGGAATAGTCAATCAGCAGTGTGTAGGGCAGGGATATTTGGAAATCAAGCAGCGCCCTTGAAGGCAGGATTTGCCCACCTCCGGTATAAGCACTACATTAATAGCAACTATAACTTTGTATTAAAACATATGCTATCATCTGCATGACTGCTTAGAACTAAAGAGCAACACTGAATCAAATATTTACTGAAAGGACAAACATAGATCTGTATACCATCAAAAGTCATTCTCAGTTTATAGACAACGGGTTAAAACTTCTCTACAAAAGTTTAACAACCATTTGTATAACAGACAATACATAATTGCATTTTCTTTTAGATCCATTTTCTAATAATATTTTATTGTGTTTTTACTTAAACAGCTGACAGGCTATCCTTTAAATGTTTTTTAGCAAATAAATAAGTTGAAACTTTGATGAAAGAAGCTAAAGCAATGCTTAAAAAAAGGTTGGCACAAAACACTTACTGGACGGACTTCCTGGCTGGAGTTTGTGAACTGACGAGCCAAACCAAAATCAAGCATATAGCAGCACCTGCAGGTACTGGCCAGTCTTCCCATGGCAAAGTTAGACTGCAATATTAACAGAGACAAACATGAACACGTTCAACTTTTCGTGTCGTACAATGTGCTTCATAAATATGTTTGTGACAAGTGGTTAAAAAAGAGAATACATAGACATAAGAACCATAAATCATCTAGTCCACAGTTCAACTTACGGGTTTAATGTCACGGTGCAGGAAGCCTACAGAGTGGATGCTTTCAATTGCCTCTAAAATCTGCTTGCCAAGCCTCAAAGTCGTGGAAACGGAGAAGGTGCCGCGGCTCATAGTTCTGCGCAAATCAGCCAGATTCCTCCCCTTTAGACAGAACCATTGTTGCATGTCACATTGATGACACAAAGTCATGTGCTGTCAGAAGCAAATTAGCTAAAGGATAGGTAAAGATCTTACCTGGAGTTCCATCACCACATAATTGAAGCGATCATTTCGGCCACAGCCCACAAAGCGGCACACATGGTCTTTGCCTGTCACAAAAAGTATAAACATAATTCAATATCAGTAATTACACTGGTTGATCACTTGGTGACTTTGCCGTTAATGACAAGCGCAATTTCACAATAGTCAACTAATGCTATTTTAAGTGTTAAAAAAATTGTTTTATATATAATAAAAAGTAACCCTTATTAAAAAAAAGGAAAGAGAAGCTACTTCATACAGTGAAGGTCATATGTTTAATTCAGACTTTATTCAACATATTAAATTTTAAACTTATTCAGTGGCACATGTAATGTAATTTAATACCCTTTTCTTGGCACTAAGAATGACGCAGCACTGGTACAGAAAATACAGCCTACAATTATTGTAGCAATGAGATTGCACTCCCTCATGAAAGGGACTTCCACTGTCCCCAATCAGCAATCATTGCTGCCAATGTAGGCGAGACAAAATTCATTCAAAACCTTTGTAAATTAATTTTGAGATGTTTTGATGCATTTTAATACCTCCAAATGTCCTAGCATTGTAAGACCATCATAATAAAACAACAACACAAAATTCATCATGATCTTTCCATCCCAGCTAAACTAATTCTTATAGGATATCATGCTAAACTAATTCTCTGTGAATTTTCAGGCACTGACAGGGGGACTGTAAACTCACCCTGAAGCTTCTTCAGCACAGCCACCTCCATCTTCAGCACCTGTTTGGGTTGTTGAGCTGACTCCACCTTTAAGGCGACAGTGGCCTGGCTCAGCTGATCCAAAACCTCGTAGATCTCCCCAAACCCGCCTCCACCTATCTTCCTCGCCTGAAAATAAGGGTTTATTCATTGTTAACCCATACCACATATGCGGAGGAATGCACACTTCTGAGTTGACTCTCTGTGTTTTAGTGGAATGACTAATTTCTTACAGTGACACTTACCACTTTCCATCTGTCTCTGACCACGTCTGCCACTGACAGGATGTCTGTGTGCTCTCCAGCCCCACTCATCCTGGGTGCTCTCAGCTACAGCCTGCACCTGGCATCAGTGACGCAAGTTCCTCACTGAAATCAGTGAACAGATTTTAAATTTCTGTTCAATTTTTCAGTTCAAATGAATAGCAAGTTTCGCAGCCACCGCAAGCTTCTGAGCCTGCAGTGGAGCAGAAAGAAACCAGTGTTTGTTAGTGACTGCATCCTGTGGTACCTAACAGAAACATGTGGGGAATGCCATTTAAACGTCTACAGAGATTGGCTAACTTACAGCTCGTGTCTTCAATGCTTGTAGAAGACGCTAACCGATGCTAGCTGGAGAGAAAAATAGCGGCTAGCACTGTGTGGTCTCTGTTTTTGTGTCAAACCACTACTATAACTAGCGCAGCTACAATCGCTGTTCATAACTTACGATCACCGGGCCGTTTGGGAACATTAGCCGTTAGGAGGCTAGCATATCTGGCTAACATTGTTCAATGCGGCAGCTCCGGTGGTCCGGTAAACATGCTAACTAGCATGCTTACTGATGATGAATGTTGGGGAGCAAACCGCCCTGACCGCTTACCTCGCTTCGTTGCACCATTGCGATCCCAGTTAAGTGTTTAAAATCCAAACAGCCCCCATGCTCACATTCTGTCCTTAGCTAGCCAGGTCATTCCACGAGCTTGTTTATTTTAGAAATGGGATGATAGCGATGGAGCATAGCTGACGTTAGCTAGTTAGCTTAGAATTAGCGTGCTAGCTAAGGGATGGGGAGCGATACCCCCCGAGCTCGAGCTCTGGCTCGCGGAGCGGCGGCGGTGACGTCAGAGCTGATCAGTAAACTCCTGCATCCCCGGTAGTGAAGCTGCACGCAGCACGAGAGAGAAACGCAGGGGTGGGGGGGGGGGTCCTCAAAATGTGGCCTCAACACCGCGGTGAACCACAGAATAATGAACACAGCAAATCATCGTTTTCAGGCAGGCAGAGGCACCATGGCAGCAGGGGCGTAGCGGGGATTTCTGCCTGCGAGGAGAAGGCTGAGCGGGATTGTGGGCATATAAACCACCGGACTGGCACACTAGACACCCGAGTACAACTCCAGAGTCATGCGTGTAGTTAGGTTTAGGCAAGAAAAACACTTTGACTATTATTAGAAAGAAAAAATTTATGTTTTTCTCTATTAAGTCAGACCACACTGTTTCTCTAACCTTAACCAAGTATTTAGAGTGCCTAAACACAACCATACAAAAAGCATCACAACACCATAGTCTGACAAACTAGATGTTGTACTGCAAGATCAGATACTTTGGCAGAAAAATAGTAATAGGGCATAGGGATTGGCTCCTCTTCCCCTCCTATCCTTAACAAGAAAAGCGATTGAGGCGATGGATGGATGAACCTCTTCGAAGTACAGAACACTCCACACATGACATCACAAAGTCAACGTGCGCTATCATTATTTTTTTGAAAAGGTTAAACATAATGACAACCGTAAACAAATTTATGTGAGTGCAGACCCCAGGTAACCAGGTAAGTTGTGTCTTTAACTGGCGGTTAGAGCTTCCATTGTGCACACATACATCTCACAGCGTGCAGTACCTTTTTTAAGGGAATATGGGTGTGTGCAGATTATAGTTTATGATGTAAAGGTTTTAAAATGAGTTATATATTTTAGAGTGAGAGGTCTTGATTTTGACATGAAATGGAATAAATACATAATGTTTTCTTTCAGAATGAATTCCCAGCAAAGCGAACAATATACATAGGTCTATAGAAAAACTATTCCGTATGAACATTAGTCTGTAGGTTTACGGGGGGGGGAATCAACAAATTAAACAAGTAAGACGACACAAGTTCATCTCTAAATTGGCGAAATCCTGGCTACAGCCTTGTTTTTACAAACTGTGTCTGTGTGACGAGCTTGACTCCGCTTTCCGGAGCAGCCATGACAACAAAACAATCGCACACCGATAGAGCTATGGGAGTGGCCAGACAATCGGATTGGATAACAGGATGTCCGTCGAGCTGTTTTGGGGTGAGGCGGTGCGTTTAGGGCGCGCACAACTTTCTACGTGTTTGCGCAGTTTCACTGCGTTTCACATGCTCTGGATAGACCGAAATAGCGACTTCGGACCCGCGCGGTCGACTGCAGAGTATTGAAATCAGCGGAAATACCCGGACAGGCCGCTGCACGGCAGAGTTTTCACGCATTTTACTCGTTGTTGCGTGGAGAAAGTTGTGGACATGTTTTACTGGAAGTGCACGGTAATGAGGATTCAGTGTGCAACATTGTAACTACAGCGTTAATGAGCCTTTCCAGCGTGTCGGGGCTTTGGAGTATTTTTTTCGTGGGGCAGTAAAGTCGCCTGTTCGCCATATTGTGCGCCGTAAAACTCAAGGGAAAGTTGTCAGAGTTATGACATTTGCTGCGCACAATCCCTTTATGGAGCTGCATGCAGTCGACTTTGATCGAAACCAAAGTGACTCCATGGAGCTGGCCATGGGGAGCTTTCTGCACCATTGATAAGGTAAATACTGTCTGTTTAACGAGTGCTCACTAATCTGCTGTATTGCCTAACTGCCACTCTGCTCTTGAGACGCTTCCTTGTTTCTGGTTTTTGACATAACATCACTGGCTATCACTCGGGTGATTGCACGAGCCCCTTCGTTTCCTGTATTTCTTGTTATGCCAAATGGCAGCTACACTGTAAGCGCCTCCTTGTTGATGTTGGCTGCCGCTTTCGAACTCAACAGCTTGCAACCTCTTTTCTGCACGCACCTGGACGTAAATATCGAAATATCTCTAATTAATAGTCATTCTCTGGCGTCGTTTACTCCTACAGGCATGCTCTCGTTAATTTTCACTATAGTGACTGGGCTGTTTGCTGCTGTAGGCCTCAATTTCCTCTTTGCTACAGACGAGTACAAACTTTATGTGCTTGTTTTCATAAAAAGGAGAAAATGTCTAACCCCTCGTTTCTCTCATAAGGTCCTGCGCCCTAAAGAGGATGAGAAGAATGGACAGCAAACTTCAGATTTGATTCTGGAAGGAGGGTTGCATGCTCCCCACCTAGCACTTTCCTTTGGGATTTATATTTCCTGCCAAATACTTTTGTATACACAATTAAGCAAAGAATCTCTTAACAACAGGCAGTGAAAACACTACAGAAGCAAAAACACAATTTTGCACACTCGGAGGTCAACATTAAGCTCATACGTTATAATAATAATAACAATAATAATAATAATATGAGTCTTCCTCCCCAAGTTAATACTGACAAGAGTGGCAAGCATCGGGCTGCAGCCATGAAAGAGCCTGTGCAGCATTCAGGGGAGGTTTATTATGGTATGGGACCTCCGACTTTAGAGTCAAGCCACAGTGACTCTGCTAGCAGCTCCGCTGTTTATAACCCCGAAAAAGGGCCCCAAAGCCTACCGCACTATCAACAGGCTGCTCCAGTAAAGTGGATGCAGCAGGACACCTTACAGGGATGGTCTCAGGAAACTCCTGTGTCGACCTGGGGACAAAACCTGCCGTTTACTCCACCTTACATGGGTGGAGTGAATGTCAGGGGTCAGATGGCATTCCATAAAGGTGTCCATGACGGTGTCGCTCTGTCAATGGGAGGAGAAAATCAACTGCCGGGACCTGTTGAAGTTTACAGAGATGCCTCCCAGGCCCAAGCGCAGGGGAGGGGGCTTGAGTGGGATCAGCATGCTGCAGCTGCAATGCACCAGGCTCAGCTGCAAGCTTATCAACATGGCCACAAGGGTGTAGAGCTTCAGGGTCAGCCCCATGTGCCACCTCACACTTTGCAGGGGTCCATGCTGCAGCCTTTTCAGACAACATTTAGACCCAACAAGCAACAGTTCCCATCTGGTTTTTACTCCGTTTTTCCAGGAAGCAAGGTACTGCCAAGCCTGGCGTTTTCTGAACAGCCAAAAACTCAACAACAGTTGATACACCAGATGCAGCAGCAACAGATGCATCATCGTCAACAACAACAACAACAGCAGCAGCAGCAACAGCAACAGCAGTTGCATCAACAGCATCAACTTCAAATGCATCAACAACATCTGCAGCAACAACACCAGATCCAGCAGCATCAAATGCAACAGCAACAACTGCAGCAAATGCAGCAACAGTATCACCAACAACAGATCCAGGAGCAACAGCAACAAATCCAGCAAATGCAACAGCAGCAACAATTGCAACAACAAAATCTACCACAGCAAGAAACGGCACAACTACAGATGCCAGCAAAACAGCAACAGACACAAAACTTTGCATCACATCCACCTGCCGAGTCTTGTCCACCTGATGCTGCATCTATAAAAGAAGATGTCCAGTCAGTGGAGCCACAGCGGGAACCAGAGGCTCCAATCTGCAGTGTGTCATCTGTACCTGATCCATCTCCCGAAAAGGTGGCCACAAATCCTACAGATACCTCTGATGCACAGCAGACGGCTCCTCGGCGCTCGCGCCGCCTCTCTAGAGAAGGACAATCCCCACTGGGCCCCCCTTCGACTAATATCTGGTCTCAAGCCTCAAAAGAGCCCCCACCATCCCAGAATGGAGTAGTGGGCATACAGAGAGTAGGGGAAAGCCAAGTGACGGCAGGAGGGGTCATCCAGCTCACCCGTAGGAGAAGGAGGGCCTCTAAAGAGATCAACTTGGAGACTTTGGCCCAGAAGGCTTCAGAGATGGAGTCTTTGCCTGCAAAAAATGTCAAGGTTAAAATACTTCACTCATTATATGGACGTTGTAGTTATTTCCATTCTATTTATGTCAATTTTACAGCAGTTCAAATCTGTGCAAGTGAGAGCAAAATTTCTCCTCTGGCAAAGTTGGCAAGCAGCTGTGCAAAGAGGAAGAACCCTGTTTCAATGTAGAACTTCCCTATGGTTTACAAAACCCTGTTCTTGGGTCTGTTTACTTGACTTCTACAGCCGTCGAGTCTCAGCTATAGCAGGCAGTCTTCATGTGTGCACAGTCATAGTGTAGAGCATTTTGTTTTGCACCAGCTACTGGTGCAACCTGAAAAACGGCTATTATTGAAGATTGCTACTTTTGTATTTGAAAGATTGCTCTCATTTTATCAATGTTGGAAAGCTGATACTCTTAACCTTGTTATTCAGGATTTATGCTGTTGACATTCTAAATTGCACACCCACTGAAGTCAGCTTCTCTTTTCACTTTAGCAGATTTATTAAGCATGCAATGAACACAAAAAATAGTAACACTGACGTTTTATCAGTTTCATTTCTCTGCACAGGTACCTTTAATGCTCTATCCACAGGATTGCCAAAGGTTTTTATGCGGAGTGTACATGCTGGATGTACAGTTGGAGCAAATGCATGTCTGCACACCTCCACATTCCTCAGGCTCTTTCTCAGTCATTCAGCAAAGCTAGGGAGGGGCTGGGCTGTCAACCTGCTCAGCTATACTCTTGTACTCCCCAACACACACCAAACAGGTTTAATATTGCTGTTCTCAAGCCAGAGCTGTTGTATTGTGGTCAACAAGCAGCACTTTTCTGGTTTAGGAGATTCACATGTCTTAAAACTGGTTGTTAACGTAGTCTGAAATGTAAACCATTAATCTTATTGGTTTAGTTTCACTGCTACTAGCAGAAATTACTTTGGTTTGTAGCCTTGGTCATAGCAGCAGAATTTGATATAAGTCTTAGGCCACCATTAGATTAGTTGTTTTGGCAATGCTATTATGACCATATATATACATATGTTAGATTCTTAGTCTATTTATTAGAACACAATGAGAAAATATAGAAAATGTACACACTATTAAAAAATCACAAAAATATTTTAAAAAAGCTTCCTCAGGCTACAGTGACAGATTATTGAAATCTATGTCAGACAAACTAGAAATACCAGAAAGACATTTACTCTTTAAGACCCAGCATTTCAACTAAATCCAATCCAGTAATTAATTGATGACATTGAAGTTAATGCACAACAATTTTAATATTTTTTCCTTTAAAACATTTATCTGAAATACCAATTTTTCATCATTCTTCTTTTCTTTGTTTGTGTTTATGTAAATAAAAAAATCTTCCATCAATAAATAATTTAACCTTGGGTTCTAAGAAATTAAAGTGAGCATTTTAGTTTTTTTAAGTCAATTTTTTATTGAGTAATTGAAAGAAAATAGATGAATCCCTAATGGAAAGAAAGAAAGAAAGAATCTAGTTCCAGTCCCAATGTCATTTATTTTAAGACACAGCATATGTGTTTTGTCGAAGAAGAAAATGAATGCTGTTGGTTCTTTGAAAAGACACTTTGTGTGGATGAACATGTGCACTGACCCCATCTTCCTCTTTTTATATCTCAATCCCTTTTCCATTTTCCCTTTTACTTCCCCTATTTCCCTGTTACTTTTCTTTTCTATCTCCCCTCATCTTCCCGCTTCCTTTTCTGGCTCAACAGGAAGAAGGTTCTTCAGGCAAGCAAGCAACTATGATGCCCCTGATTATCCCTGTGTCTGTACCAGTACACAGGAATCAAACAGATAGTCAGAGTGGCTGGACTCAGGGGCGACTTGGTCAGGGTGAGCGGCCTACAGGACAATCTGACCACAAACCTTCTGTCATTGTGGCTCGTCGACGATCAATCAGACACTCCATGACTGGGAGTTTTGGTCAGGTTAGTTCTGTAAAACGATGAGATTTCCATTGCTGTGATTAGCATCCTTTGTTGCTCTATGATTGTTGTCCTCAGTCAGTATTAAATCAGTGCTATGAACTTCATTATCATGTGTATGTAAAGTGAATTAAATTACTCACAGCACCTGAGGAAACCCTGTGATTTCCAGACTTCCCATGACACAGCGCAGTATTTACAATAAAATCATGTTTGCAGATGTTTATTCAGACTCAGACCACATTATGTAACTATTTCAAGACCTCTTACATGTGGTGGATTGTAAGAGATGACAATGTAATCCTATCTTGTTACACAAGCAACCTCAAAGTTCAAGTTCTCATGAGTGCAGGCTGGTCTTGCAGAAGCTAAACTCAGACATAGCCTAGGAAACAACCACTGAGGAGTCCTGCTCCTGAAACTTGGACCAGCACTTGTAGCTTGTCGATTAGATGATAATGTGACTAATAAACAAAATTATGTGAACAGCTGTTCTGGCAATCACACTTATAATAATAGTGAGAAAAAGAGTTTGTGGATGACAGTCCAATAAAAGCTGTCTTACAAAGTGAAGTGCGCTAAAGGTTTTCAAAAAGCAACACATCATGCCGCGATCTCAAGAAATTCCAGAACAGATGAGAAACAAAGCAATTGACATGAATCAGTCTGGAAAGGGTTACTAAACCTTTTCTGTAAACATGCTGAGAGCCATTATCCACAAATGTAGAAAACTTGGAACATAGGTGAACTTTCCCAGGAGTGGCTGGCCTACAAAAATTACTCCAATGTGCTGCTAAGGATGGCACAACCAGTTATTGGGTTTAGGGAGCAATTGGTTAATCTCATAACGCCAGGCCGGTTTGGACAGATTTCTCTTCTTAATAAAGGAAATTTTCATTTAAAAACAGCATATTGTATTTACTCAGGTTATTGATACTTTCTCACAATAATGAAATTACTTTATTACTGACTTTATTGATGATATTGATTTATTGATAAAGAGCAACGAATGGGTGGTCAAACTCTTAAAATACACCTTGATTCTACTCCTATCCAGGATGGAGAAAATGATCCAGGACTGGATGAGGATGGAAAATCCAAATTAAAGCGCAAACCTCGCCCAGAGCCTCTCATCATCCCTCCTCCCAAACCATCCACCTTTATCCCTCCATCTCTTTACTCCAGCATCACGTCCTACCAGAGCAACCTGCGCTCCCCAGTTCGCCTGCCAGACAATCCCCTCACCCTGCCCCCCTACACACCTCCACCTATTCTGTCTCCCGTGCGTGAGGGTTCAGGACTCTACTTCTCCACCTTTCTGACCAACATAGCTGTAAGCAACCAAATCCTGCCACCGGCAGCTACGCCCAAGTCTGCAACACGTAGCCTGTTGCGCTCCAGTAAGTTTTACTTGTTACTGTTGGCCTTCTCTAGTTACGACAAAGTAATTACCAACCAGTCTCTCGGATAAAATGTAAGAACTTTTATGATTTGTATGTTTCAGCGAGTTCAGAGGTTACACCTCCTGTTCTGCCCCTGATCACTGATGCTACCGCTGTTAGCCTTGAACCGTGAGTACTGCTTCAGTATCTAAATAGGCTTCTGAGATTTTACTTATACTTAACTCATATGTCCTTAACTCAGCACATTGTATCTGTGTCCTATTTTCTTGCATTTTCCAGGCGTATCAACATCGGGTCCCAGTACCAGGCAGAAATTCCCGAATTACAAGATCAACCTTCCTCGCAGATTGATCAGCACAAGGCTGACTTGGTTTGGGTCCCTGTGGATAACTCCCACCTTAAACATGGTGACAATGACAGCAGTGAGTATCTCACATTACAGTCATACTGTTTGTTTTATGTGAGTTTTTTTTTCACCATCTCCTCCCACATTTAATTTTTGTTTTCCAGTGGAGGATTTGATGAGCATGGCTTGTTCCAGTGTGCTCAGAGGTGGAGGAACCAACCAGGAGCTGGTTTTACACTGTTTACATGAATGTGGAGGTGATTTCCTTGTAAGTACAGTGATTTGTAGCCTTGGTCATAGCAGCAGAATTTGATATAAGTCTTAGGCCACCATTAGATTAGTTGTTTTGGCAATGCTATTTTGACCATATACTGTATATAAATATATATGTTAATTTCTTAGTCTATTTATTAGAACACAATGAGAAAATATAGAAAATGTACACACTATTAAAAATCACAAAAATATTTAAAAAAAAAAGCTTCCTCAGGCTACAGTGACAAATACTAAATGTGATCACTGTAGAGGCAGAAAATAGGAGTGGAAGACCTGTCAAAGTCTGATGGGAAGCTTCATCTGGATACCAAGTTGATCCCTCATAGGCTGAAAAAAAAACCTGATCAGGAATGGTCTTTGTAAAAGGATAGCAGCCAAGGAACCACTTTTCGTGTTTCTAGTTGTTCTAATGTAAAAACTGAGAAATAAATGTATATGGACATTGTAGCATTGCTGAAATATATTCCAATAATGCACTAAGACTTTTGCACAGTGTATAGTGTGTAACGAATGACTCACACTCTGTGATATTAACTTTAAGGAAACACTGGGACGTTTGATGCTTCAGGACACAGTTTTCCCTAAAGGCCACCACCTTGTGGGTTATCACTACTCAGGTGAGTAAAGTAAATCATTTCTATCAATTCTCACAGACTTTATGATTCTCGTAAGAACACATCACATTTTACAGCAAATGGTTTTCATAGGCTCGGATAGTTGGACTGCAGAGGAGAAGCGCTACTTCAATAAGGGGATCTCTGCCTATAGGAAGGACTTCTTTGTGGTGCAGAAACTGGTAGGCTTGTTTGTGTTATCTTGCAACATAAACTATTAGAAATAGATGTGAAAGAATTTGACTAAATGACAGGAAGTAACTAGATATATGGGAATACAATTTTCATTTTATAGAAACAGTAGCGGTATCACTGGCATGATTAGTGATAATGTAGTGTTAACTGTCAGATATGCACATTATACACATCAAACTATTCATCGAAAATTTGATTGAATGCTAATATACACTATGTACACATGTGCATTAGGGGTGTACCACATCATGCTGTCTATGATAACGTCTGTATACATTTTGTCATAACAGTCAAGTAAGCTGATGTCTAAACATTCATGTCAAGATGTTTTTACAAGATTGCATGTGCATAACAAAGACCGCAGACACTCGCCTCTCTCCTACTTTTGGCAGAGAGAAGTGGCTGGATGAAATGGGAGATCATTAAACGGAGCGATCCTGCCTCGTTTTTAAATCAAGTCTGTCCAAAATTAAACTGAAACTAACACAAAGTACCTGGTAGGCGTCTAAATAAGTCACATTTGACCAGTAAAATCAGCCCAGGGTAGAGTAGAAATCCAATTACTCATCTGCTGCATTTGTATGGTAGAAACCCAGGTTTAAACGAAGGGCATATAAACTTGCTTCCCGATTACCCGAGAGACCTGGTTTCCCTGAGTAACTCATGACTTTAGTGCATGTGAATGCAATGATATCGCACTCAATGACTTTCAAACAACAACAAAAGAGACAGCAAGAGCAGCGTGTCAGCATCCAGTGATGATTTATTACCTAAAAGGGAGCTACTTCAATAGTATGGACGTTTTCTCGGAAAATAAGTCTGAGATGGAGGAGAAATCAGGTTGCATGTGGATTTCCACTCACCAGGTTTCCTAAATGCATGTAAACTCTGCTCCATGACTAATTGAGAAAACTGCTTTCTTTCTCTGAGAAACCTGGTTACTTAAATGCCTGTAAACAAAGTCAAGGAGACTAGCTCACTGCAAAAGAAAGACGGAAATGCTTCATTTTTCAATCGCCAATAAAATGTGTAATTTCTTTCTATAACTTCATAAAGTCATGTGATATCATTTTGAGCCTCTATCATCCACCAATAATGTGCGTGTTTGTTGGGCACATTTAAAAGGTGCGGACCAAGACAGTGGCTCAGTGTGTAGAGTTCTACTACACATTCAAGAAGCAGGTGAAGATTGGTCGCAGTGGGATTTTAACCTTTGGCCCCCCAGATTCACCAGTGGAAAAGCAGACCGAGACTGTGGTGGACGTTAAGGTACAGTGGAGCCAAGTTAACACAGAAGCCTTATTGATTTGTGGTTCAAGTTCTATGGTTCAGTTAATATTGTAAAATATAGTCAGTCACAAGAAAACGAGTCTGTATCACTTTGTATATTTCATGTTAGAAATGTTTTTTTTTTAGTGCTGATGAAGGAAGAAGCCAAATTGTGTTTTCTGGAGAACTGAAAGTGAATTTTCACACTTGTGATTCATAAACAGAGTTCACAGCAGTCAAAAGTGACCCAAGGAGAGGCCAATGAGGATGTCAAGAAGGACGTTTATGACCATGAGAGCAACCATCAGGCGAGAGTCGCTCAGTCACTACAGGCTCATGACTATGTGAGTTTTTTACTAGAAAGTATATTAGAGCTAATAATCAGATATTTCATCATTGCAGTGTCAGAAAATTGTTAAATAAAATGTCAAACTAACATTTACCCACTTTTGGATGCTGCAGGCAGGAACAGTGTTGGTGATTAAAGAGCCAGACGGTGTGAATAAAGAGGCTCCGGCACCTCACAGGCCTCGGGCCGAGCCTGCAGCAAAGAAGAGCCGAGCGCCAGTGAAGCCCCCCCAGGATCCTGATGCGGTATTCCCATGCAAGAAATGTGGCAGGTAATGCCTTATTATTGTCAAACTGCATCTTGATGTCTTGATTTTCTAGCCGTCAGTGACGTCTAGTCTCCCGGTGCTGTAGTTCACTTATCATGTTGATCTTCGCGTGGGTCGTAGAATGTGTACGTTTTAATATGATAGATAAAATTGGGCATTATGAAATCAGTAATCATAATAAAAATATATTAAATGCTGGAATAAAACATTGAAGCCTGCTTTAAATTCTTATTGTGCATGTCCAGTTAAGCAGGACCAAATTACCATTTTAACTTCTAGGATAATTCTCATAAACATAAACATTTCTATATTTTTATATATAAATGTGATCTTTAAAAGCAAACATTGTATGTTTAAAGTAATTTAGAAATACAAAAAATGGCAACGTTTGACCACAGGATTGCATAGATATGTTTATTTTCCATTGTAAAATGTTCCGCTGAGAGTTAGGGGTATTTATAAAAGAATTGGTGTTAATTATCTTTTTTTTTAAACTTACAAATATCAATATGAGTCTGTATTGACTTCACAAATTCAATATTAGTTGGGTAATATCAGAGCCAGTGCACAGAAATGAATCCTTTGTGGCTGTGTAATAACCCAGGCCACATAAACAAAGTTAGTATCAAACATGGTCAAGCGATCCTTGATTGATTAGTGAAACGGTTAGGCTGTAGCCACCAATGATCCCAAAGAGCCCAGAGTTTCACAAGTTCAAGGCATGAGTCATTATTTACACGGAATTTGACAAGTATGTCTCAAAGTTCAAAGTACTCCTTTGCAATAGAATTTATTTGACTTAAACCTTCTTCTATCGGCTTCATTTAATGTTGCATCACTACAAACAGCTGCTATTGTGTCTAACGTTGCGTAATTTTCTTCTCGTATTTAAGGGTGTTTTATAAAGTGAAGAGTCGAAGCGCCCACATGAAGAGTCACGCTGAGCAGGAGAAGAAGGCTGCAGCACAGCGTCAGAAGGAGGAGCAGGCAGCAGCTGAAGCTCGAGCCAGGAAGGCGGCGGCGGCGGCGGCCGCCGCCCCGGCCGCGGCGGCCCCCGCG
>JAUYWH010000016.1:12410362-12436197 GCA_034779795.1 Ctenopoma multispine | reverse complement strand
GGGATGGGGAGGAAAGGAAGGGGGGGGGGATGCGCCCCCCCCCCCCGCGGCCGCGGCGGCAGCGGAGGCAGCGGCTCATCAGGAAGGAAGTGGGAACGGAGTGATGGAGCAGGCGGAGGTCAGCAGCCAGGAGGACTCATCTGAAGGAGAGGATGATGACGATGAAGACTGGCACTGAGAGATTAAAAAACAAAAACAAATCAATGAGTGAATGGAGGGTAGAGATGGTGAGTGATTCAGAGAGGGAGGGAGATGTATTGCTCCATGGAGAGCAGAATAAGCACAAGCTTTTCAAGTCTTCCTGTTAATGTTCACTCCTTTCCTGCCTGGAACTCTGTTTTTAGCGTTATGCCATTCAGCCAGGCAGTTGTACTCCACATTTTCCCATTTGTATCTTTTAAATATTCAGAGGACGTTTATTTTTTGTAAATGCACTTATAATGTATGCTTCTGCCTTTGCCAATAATGCTTTTTTATATCCTTTATTTAATTGAATATATGTCAAAATATATAACATTTTCATTGAGGGGACTTGATGGATACGTATGATACTTGGATAACTAGAATCTCTTTAGATCAAACAAATTCCACTTTGTCATAGCAGCAAAGATATTTTTCTTAGGAAAATACCTTGCTGAATTTTGCTTATTTCCTTTAGGTTTTTGGGGTTGGTTGTGCACTTCTACGACTAAGGGACCTTTGAAATGAATATGTAAAAAAAAGTATAAATGAGATTGTCATATATTTATGATACTGAATTTTTCAATAATTTGGTAATATCAAAACCAATCATGTCAGCTGCAATAAGATTTGTACATTGAAAAGTTTATTAAAATCTCTATTACTGTTCTGAAAAATGTCTTTATTTTGTAGACATACAGAGTTGCAAGGCACATTTGAGCCAGTAGGTGGAGGTAGAGGTTGCATATATGGTGTTGGAATTTTTTTTATATATAAATATATACACAGTTGTTGCAGACAAAGGGGAATTTTGTTGTTCCTTGTATGGATTTAGATCATTCATTTGTCATTTTATTTTCTTAAATCATCAATTCTTTAATCTTGCACAAAGTGCTGTCCCTACACTCACTATCGATTGTGTATCCACTAAGAAAAGATTTGCCAAAATTAAATCTCCCTATACATCATAATCAGGTCTTATTCAGTGTTCTAGAGAGGTTTTACAGGACTGTCTTTCACAGATTAAGGCCTGGGAAGCCGACTCATCTTAAGAGACGGGTGTGGTGAAATTTGGCATTGATTAGGGTTGACATAACTCAGCCATTTGGAAAACATGCTCAGTAAATGGATGTGTAGCTTGTTGGCCTCAGGAGATAAGAGGCTGGGCATATTGCTGTGAGATCACAGAGGACAAAGTGGCCCTGCTACTGTCTCCCACTCATCACTGACAAATTTGACTCTGACAGCTCTCATTTACTCTCCTGCGACTGCAGAAATTCGCTTGAGGGGTATGAAACAGCCTCCTGTGCCAAGACAAGAACAAAAGGAAAATTCAGTGCCTAACCAAAATATTGGACACATGATGGTTGGGACTTACTCACTTAGTCATCTCTTACTAGTACAACTTATTAAAGGTGCAAGGTTTCCCCACATAAGTGAAAAACCAAAAATGCTCACATTGTAGCACCAGAGGACAAGTCAGTCGGAAACATCATGTAGAAACCACAAGTGTCAAAACAAACCATCCAATAGCTGTTAAGATATTAAAACACACTTATAAACATGGTCATCCCTAGAGCCATCCAACGATAACAATTTCACTTTTCTGATAGTGACAAAAATCATTTTAAGACAGTTTACAATGTAAAGATCTTATAGAATACAACAACACAACTATATTCAAATAGAAACCCCAATAATGCCACTTAAACAAGCACTAGGTGACAGGGGACAGGAAAAAACATCCTTTAACAGAAGCAATCGTGCAATGGAAAATATAAATCAAGTGAGGAACAAAGTAAATATATGGTTGTCAGTTTAAAGTTCAGCTGCTGCTTGTTCACATGTCATCCATATTATGGAGCTGGTGTTGGCAGTTAAATGCAGCTGACAATATGGTGTATTCAATGTTCGCAGAGAGTCCGTTTTTAGAGGTTTACAGTGAGGATCAAATATCTTCCCTGAGCACTGAGCAAGCTACAGTATGTCCCATTAGAAACATCAGCTGCATGGACACTGTAAATAGGTTAGAGATAGAAGAGAACATGAAGACATTATGAGGCAGACCGGTGAAGAGCAATAGAGACAAGGACAAAACACTGGATCAATGTCACTAAATGTCTGGAAGACAAATGAGAAGATCAATGATTCTTCTGCAGCTGGGCGTCTGATGCAAACTGAAAATGTACATAAAGATTATTTATGTTTGGCCACTCTGCTATAAAGCTTTGATTATTTTCTGGTTGTGACCTTTGAAGCTGCAGGTCAATGTCAGTCCTGCAGAAAGTACACAAAAGAAACAGAGGCCGCAACAACCATACGCAGGTGTATGGTTAAAGTCCTTTAATGGAATTTATTGTAAAAATAAGGTCTTTATTGAAGCATTTTAAAAACACAGTATCGACACTGCAGTGATATAGCTGAAAAAAGTAAATGAACAATTACAATTACAAATAAAGATGTGTATGAAACAATATTCTGTGGTCATAATAAAAACAGAGAAATCCACCTTCCACTGATCATAAAGATATGAAAAGTAAAAAATATATAATTTTTTTAGAAGCTGACTGAGAGAGACTGCAGTCACACTGATCTTTCACTGAAAGGATAGAAACTGAATTCACAGCTTCATAGATGTAAGAAAAGTCTGCTGGAGGCTGCTGACTTACAGCTTTGATACGTAGCTGTCAGTCCCAAAACATTCAGCCCATCTCAACATTTCTGTCCATCAAAACTGATGCAGATCTGGTAGAGACAGACCATCATCACCACTGCTCACTGAAAAACAAGTTAAAAATGTAGGTACGGAGACAAACAAAGCTGTGTCACAATGGATGGATGGATGGATGGATGGATGGATTATTTCAGCCTAAAATTCCGTCTGTTATCCTTGTGCTGAAGGTTTGACATTATGGTTTAATCACAACCCAAATACCTATAACTTATGATTCTGACAGGAGATGCACCACGGTGGGACGGTGCCGCACTCGACCACCCCTCTGACCCCAGCCTTGATATAGAGGGTTGTTGGTTTAATTGACTGTGTAAGTTTTTCTATCACTACAAAACGGTAAAGTGATTTCTTGTAAACTAACTGAGAACTCAACTTCTATAAATCAGGCACATTCACAACAATTGAGCTGGAAAATCTTCAGTGAGTCACAGTGTGAGTGAGCTAAATAAACAACTTCCTGTGTGTAAATTCTCATATATATATAATTCTCATTTCACTGCTCATGACGTCGCTTACACCCAGCTGTCCTCGATGCAGAGTCGAAATCACTTCATGTAATGACTACAGCGGCCAATAGCTGACAAACCACTCAGCTCAATTTCAGTGTGTGGTCAGTGACATTGAGGGGTGTCATCTGCGAGGCTGACCTCTTGGCCTGTGATGCCTCTCCCTCTGATTGGTTATCTGTCTGTCATCCTTGTGCACAACCATTCAGCATTTTACAGTCAGGATGTTGTGCCGCAGATCAGCTGCTGATCTATCCTCGCTCAGTAGCTCACTTAATGAAATTAAACCCATTTGTCAGTGTTATAGCTGGAGTCAGCAGTGTTACCTTCTTATGGTTATGCAAATGGTCTTTCTCTGCAATTATTACAGATGGAGCGGGGCTGGTGTGCTTTAGAAATGCTTTGCTCCTGTTTCTCATTTTAAGTTGACACATACAGTAGCTCTTGCCCTCGAGCTGCTTTGTGAAGTGTTGCCTCTGATCTGATTTTCAGTGAAGAGGCTCCTCTCTCTTCTATCGGCTTCCTTCTGTGTGTGAGGGGCGATATTGGATTCTAGCAGCTTAAAGCAATAAATAAATATTTTAGGTAAAACCTTGCAGAAATTTGATATCACTCTTGTATTTGTACAGAACATATGAGGTAACACCAGTAGCTGTAATTAGCATAAGGACTGATCAACAGCTAGCTCAATGTCTGAAGGTAAAAATCAAAAATCAATCAGAGCTAATGAAGTGATGGTATTTTCTTGTTTCAAGGATTGTTACAACATCATTTATTAGGTTTAGATGGTTGATACAGGTTGATGGGCTTTTTTTTATAGCTTTGGACAAAACCTGGTTAGCTGTATCCCTCTGTTTTCAGTCTTTATGCTAAGCTAACAATCTCCTTACTGTACTGTAGCTTCACATTATAGTGGCATCTAATTCTCTGCAATAAAGAAAGTAATCGTATTTCCTAAAATGTCAAACTGATCCTTTAAATGTGACATTGCAGAGGTAATGCGCTGCGATGTGAAGAGAGGGGGCTACGTGACATTTAAATCGAATGATGCAGTCACCAGGTGCAGATGATAAGGGAATGAGAATTTAATCTAGCTTGAATAGTTAACAGTGAAAGAGATGGATTTAAATCGATGCAGCTACCGTGTCAGGGAAGCTGTGCTCGTCTCCTCCCTAATAAAGTCACTCTTTGTTTATTACAGGAACCCTGTCTTTGTTATGACTCTGCAAAATAAGCAGCTTGGAAGGCCACCTTGCTGAAATTTGAAAATGTGAGTAAAGGAGGTGGTGGGTGTTGCCCTGCCAAATGCACTCACTCACTGTAAGTGCTCTCGATTCAGTCCTCATTTCCGGATTCCTGCCAACTTCCCATGAGAGAAGCAGAGCTTTTGGCCCATCCTCACCGGGTCGCTGCTTTAACAAAGACAGTCTTCATATGAGGGCATTACTTACTTCTTACTGAGCAATAAAACAAACTTGCTTCACAGTGCAGATACATGTGTATTTGTGCTGTAATACATTTTATGGTGCACTCAAACCTTTACTTTGAAGTAATGAAGTAAGCATTATAGTTCTATGGAAATGTCAGACAGTCCATCACTTTAGTCCAGACTTGAAGGTACAGTGTAACTTAAAAAAAAAAAATCCTGTTCTAACCAATGAGAGAATTTTAATTATTTCTGCTTCATTAGTATGTTTTGGAGAATTGCCCTTTGTTGTAATTTCAAAAAGACTGGGCCGAATGCAACAGAGTGTAGCAGAGCAGGGAGAGGTAGGACCTGCAGAGTGGACTGATCTCTATGAATGAATATAATGAAAAGAACTGGGCTGCTTTCTTGCATCCACATAACTGGTAAATTTGACATGACGTGGACATGAATGTGGGACTGTCAGAGTAAGAGAATTGGAGAGATTGTCAGATACAGCCTCTCCAAATCCAACATCAGAAAGGTGTGGGTGGAGAAGGGTTTCCAAAGCTATTAAACAAATGGAAAAACAGTGCTGATCTGGTAGCTTTAGTCTTCTTATTTAATATCAGTAATGCATTATGAAAAGCACTTGCAATGTGTATATCATAAACATGTGCCGTAAAAATAAAGACAGTCTTCTTCTAAGTGCTGATCATTATAGATTTATCAACCATCATGCTGTTGGTAAAGCATTAATTTATCTGGTTTACACTCAACACAGCCGACCCTAACCTCATTTCACCTGCATTACTGTATTATTAAGAAAGTTTGCAAATGCAAGTGTTGATTTAGTTTAAGTAGGTTTACTGTCCACTATGTGTCTTACATACATCAGATTGTAACACATTCTGATTGAAACATTACTAAAAGATGTGTTTTTTAAAGCATTTGTTTAGCTGAAATGTGATAAGTGATACAAAACAAACAAACGCTCCACTGAACGCACTTTTCAGAGACATAAACCACATCAGCATGTTTTTGTCCTGCGTGAAGATGTTTCCTTTAAACCCCTGAGCTGACAGTTTTTCGCTTGGCCACTGTCCTGTTCAATCTCGCTGTGATTCATCACTGGATCTGATGGATATCGAATCAGTCATCCATCAGAAAGTCATCAACACGCAGCCTTGTCCTCTTAGAGAGGAGGTGATGTAGTGGACGGGATGCTCTGATTTATCTTCATGAATCACTACTTGCTCTGGTTGCCTCCTGTGTTTGCCTGGCCCGTCTGTTTTACCTGCACCTACCCTCCCCCACCACCACTGCTGTGACGAAGCAGCACTTGCACAGCCAGGTGTGATGCCGTGTCAGCCTGCATCAGCAAGAATGTAAACTGGAGGACAGATCCTGAAATGTTGCAATCAGGAATTCTTCAGCACTACGGTTCTGTGATCGATTCGGGCACACAGCCAGAGCTCCATTAGAGAACAAGCTGAACTGACAGTTGCATAAGGGACCGCTGCTTTTTCTTACAGAGACTTTCCTAAATTTGCATCTGACATCTTTACTATTATTCATTAGAGCATACGAAATATCTTTAACATTAAGCCATACACTCATGAGATTAAATGGGCACATGTCAGTGCAACATAAGTATCAGCAACTGGAATTGTATGAAGGCTTCATTATTGCCAATTTTAAATGTATTTTATTTATTTAAATTAATTTATTTTTTGTTTGATTTATATGTCAAAGGCAAATGAAATATTCATCCATTCATCCACATGATTTATTTAATGATTGTGATTGATTAATGATTGCAGTTAAACTGCAGATAAGTTAAACTTGAACCTGCCACACACACTGTGGCATCTGCATGGGTAGTAGAAGTACACAAATGCAGTACATGGGTAAGTAAGAGCTAGTACTTGCCCAAAAAATACTCCACTCCATGTACCTCTATGGCAAAAAACATTTTTTACCAGTGAGTAAAAACTAAGGACACTGATCTCTTTTATTATAGTGACTTGGTGTGGAACAAAAAAAGCACTGCTGCCAAAAGAGGAGCCTCTTTATATACCAGTACTAACATCTACATCAGCATTTCATTTATATTCTGAACTGTAAGAGTCTTTATCAAAGTAGCTAAAGGTGTGAGATAAATGTAGTGAAGTAAAACTACAAGAATTGTAGTGATGGCATCTTTGGCATCTTTAATGCCAGCACCACATTTAAGTGTACACTAAGTCTTTTTTTCATCTTAAATGTCTTCACTTACTCTTGTAAATTAAATTATTGCTACTGTAAAATGACATTCTACTTGACATACATAATGTGTCCTTCAACACAGCTAAAGAAGATGGCAGTTCCTACTTGCAGCAAATAGTTGAACTAAATACCAAGTATACTCACAAGCAGCTATAAAAGATTAAAATCAATGAAACAAAGAAATTTACAAATAACGGTGTTGACTGACCAATGTTTTCCTTAAACATCTCAACAATGGTCATTTCTTAGTTTTGACATGTTTATATGCAGAAAAAAGACAACACAGCATAAATCTTTTCCATCATTTCACTTGGTGTCTGGGATAGATCTAAATCAGACTTCCTAATCAGACTTCTCCTAATGACTGCACAGAAAGCTGTTGTTTCATTTCACTTGGTGGCTACACTGTGCTCCCAGTGTGTTATTAACTAAGACGATTTCTCTGTCCAAGAGTGCTTTCTCTGTTTATATTAAGGTAAATACACTGTCACTGCCCAATACAAAGTGGCTCTTTGGGCTCTTATTTAAACTGAACGGACAACTCCAATATTATCCATATCTAGACTCCAGCATAAACACTCATGCTCATTCTCTGCAGCTACGGAGATTTTATGTTTATAATAGTATATGGATTTTGTGAACATGTTATGTAATACACTATTAACGTCATTCTGCACAATCCTAACCCCATCTTCACTTATGTTCTCTTGCAGAAGTGAATAATAAGCAGCAGTAGGTTGTTCAATACAAGCAAATTAAAGTCACGAATGCTAAAATACTTTCCTGCATTGAAGGTGTGAGTTTCACTGCAGTGAATATATGCAAGAAGACAGGGGTCATCTCTGTTTGCATTTCAGTTATGCGTGTCTAATCATATGTTTAAATTCACAGTCTCTAGAGTACAGTGATCTCAGGTCTGAAAACCACATCGGTGCCATAACTAGGACAGCTTTTTACCACTTAATGAGGAGGTAAAGTGCTTTGAGTTACCTCTGTGAATGATTTGACTTGAAATGTGACAATGAATTAATCAAGTAAATGTGAATCAGTAGCCTGCTTCAAGATCACATCTCTACTGTGCGTTTTCTTAAAAATTATGGATCCTCTAGATTAATTTATTAATCACTCTGACAAGAGCCTCAAAAATAATTTTATGGACCATCAGACCAGAACAATAATCAGGAGTGATTTTGCTTTACTTCAAATAACATTACTGTTTTCAGTTATTAAAAAGAAAGGAGCTAAGCAAACATGCACACACAGTAACTACAGCGGTGGTTGAAAACACTTTCTCTGTTTCTGCAGAAATATGATTAGTTTTAAGACATTTTTGGAAAATCTGATCACGTTTTAAGTCATAGTTCTGCAGTAATAGAGAAAAATGGTTCATAAATTGTAAAGCACCGCCGTAGGTGTACTTTCACCTGCATTAATCTTCCTGCAAGAAATAAAATTCACACATCAATTATCCACAAGGTCATTTCGGGTTAATCAAAGCAGTCGCTGGACGCAATAATGCTTAGCAATTCAGCGGCCAATTACTCACTGAATAATGTCTTCAGAGCTTTCTTAAGTGCTTTTGGTCTCACGGTACCCCAAAGTCGATTTCCATCTTAATGTCAAATCGACACCACCAAGCGATGCTGCTTATAACTGACACTGACACACTGAAACCTGATGTTGCAAAATAACAACGAGAGCTGCCTGTGTAATAACAGTCAGCCTAAAGAGAAGACAGCAAGAGCAAATCAGCCAGGGAGAGAGAGAGAGTTGGTGCTGTGAAGCAGGTCCCAACCTCCTCACAGACTTTGACACAAAAGAAACCTTTTTAAAGTTTGGGAGTAATGGAGACAGCATTTCCCCTGTTTGTCATCATTACTGTGGTTAGTGGGGAGATGCAGCGGATGTGCCCGATAGTTTGTCACCATTAAAGTTGTCAAGTTCATTCCCTTTGACACTGATTTTGTGTGATTTATAGATATCTTTATAGCAGTGAATTTAGCACTAAGTGACAGAAGCACTTTTTCCATTTTCATTACATTTTTACAAATTGATAAAATGACCTCTAATACTTACATTTTCTATTTTAACGCATTTCTGTGAGGGTCATTATATCAACACCATCTATTATTAAATTTATCAGATGACTAGTAGTTTCTATTTGTTTATCTACATGAATTATCACTGTTAATCAACAGTTAGAACAACTCTCCATAGTCATTCACTGTATGCTTTGCTGCAGGATGTCAATAAATCAAACAGCTAATTGCTATTCAACTGCAGCTAAAACTGAATTCAATAAAGCCATAGATTCTCATTGATTTCTAATTTCACACATTTATTGGTGCTCTGAAAGGCTGAGTGGACACATTTACATAGCACATGCGATTCATGGCTGAGGCAGTTCAACATCATTTGAATATTTTATGCTTTATGGTGAGAAAAAAATCATGCTGCAGTAACTTTCAGGCTCAGCACTGATGGGTTTTTGTAAATGCATGGGTGCATTTAGTCATAATGGGCTAAAGTCCTACGTCTGTGTGTGAACCGCATGCAATCAGAGCACTTCATTGGGATTTGCTTTCTTACTCATCGAGTCAGTGATGTAGTGGCAGCGACAGTTTGAACTGTGTGACATTTGCTTATATACCAAAACAGACAAACAAAAAGTCCTTAAAAAGGCATTGATACTCTGACATGTGACCTTCCAGTAGAGCAACATTAATATGTTTTGAAGGTATGGTGAGGGCAGAAGAATCTGAGTATCCATGTCTGTTTTCATCTTCTTCTTCTACTCTGTCTCTCTCTCTCCTCCTCCTCCTCTTCTGTTCCTCTGATTCATTAGCAGGACTTGTAGCCCGTCTGCCCTGTTTTACTGCCGCCATTAAATCCTTGCTCTCTCCATTGCTGCTCCCCACAGATAGAGAGTGCATCAGTTCATCATCTGAGCTAAGAGACACAGGAATGTACACAACACTTTTCATCCTACCCAATTGTCTTTACTCAGGCCCGACCCAGCACTCTCTGTCAGCTCTCTGTCACTCTAAAATACATTAATGAAATGTAAATTCAGTTCATATGGCGCTCGTGAGCCTGTGATTAACAGTAGGAGAGATACAATATGTATGAGATTCTTTCAACAAGTGTATCGTGCAGTTTATCTGGTGCGGAGGAAAACGGAACAAGCATGGAATAAAATATATGTGTTTATAAGTCAGACTACTGATAGTTATGTGGAAGTGAAAGAAGCGTGAATGTACATTATTACTCAGTTACTTTCTACTCCCAGGGAAAACCCTAGGTCAGACATTCCTGTGCACAGAGATTAATTAAAGCTTAAAACTCCCATATAATAACTGCACTTGTAGAAAAAATACTGACATTTTTATTACCCTGACTAGCCATTTATGTCAGGTTTTTTTTTATCTTGATTTTTGGCTTACACACACATTAGATACTTAAAGATTAAGCAGTGGCCTGGTGCTCTGCAGGTACACATTGTTCAACGCTTGATCCCACAGTTAAAGATACTAAATGTGCAACCTTAAAAGTGAACAGTCAGAGTTAATAAACGGTTCTGTAAATTTGAGCATTATACTGACTACTTACTGCTTGTATACTGTGATGTTTTAAGATCTGCAACAAACTTGCAGTGTTTATGCTGTAACCTCATGTAACCTGTCCAATCAATCTGCAAAGGCAAATACCATAAGTCCCAGTGGAGCTGATGCTGCTGTGAGTGCTGAACTGCAGGAACAGAGGACTGAGGTCGGGCTGTTGTGAAGGCCTGATGCCACCTCCCCGTGAGATAGATGCCAAGTGACACGTGGGACACAGGATTATCTGCTTGTCCCTGTGTTCATAATTGCTCAGGGTTTCCTGGTCATAAGTGTAATGGCAGACAAAAGGCATGACCAGAGAGAGGCTAATTGAAATGATCCAGTATTCCCTTAATAATGGGATCTGTCACACTGCAGTGCCCAAGGTGAGGTGAAGGTTAGTTTGGCCATAGCTAATCATTTTTTTGCCAGGCTGGGAAAATCCAGATGAGAATTACTTTTGTCATGCCCTGCTATTATCTGTATATTTTAATCCAGTATGCTTTTACTTCATCTTTGTAAGTGAATAAAGAAAATGCTGGGCAATATGTTTTTCTGCTAGGATCATTTCACATCAGAAGCTAGAAAGAACAATGCAGCAATTCTGGCTGGAGACCTTAGTTGAAATGCACATTGGCACTATCCAATGAAAGCAAAATGCTTCAGCAGTGTCATGTGTATACATACTATGTGAGATTATCGACTAAAATTTGAGAAACATCCAAAAACATGAATATTGCAAGATATAGTTCAAATATTGTAATTATATTCATTCCATGATCTTTGCACACTGTACAGCAAAATTCAATAAAAATCAAATCCAAAATACAGGTCAACTTACTAGTTGTTTTAATTACTTTCAGGTCAAACTGTGCCTTGTCAAAGACTAATTTCTGTTGTAAGAATATTGTTCTGAATCTGAAATGTACAGTAGAGGAGTAGGCAGGCTACAGAGCAACTATGGTTGACTTGTGCACAATATATAAATGTAAATTAATATAAAAGGCTCATGTTCCTGACTCAGTTACAACAGATTTATGTGTTTCTCAGCCAAAAACTCAACCTCTCTCAGTTTCATAAGTGATTATGAACATGCGCAATAACAGTGTCCATCAAACATCAGTGTAATAAACCTGCATAAGAGAAAAAAGCAGGATCCAAATATAAACAAAGTGGCTTCTTTGTTATAGCTGAACTTGAGCTGAAACCACAGCTGCTGGTAATGGCTGAGTGAAAGTGATGTACTCTGCGGTGAGCAGTACCATGGAATGACTCTGATCAAAACATTACAAATGGGCAGAAGCTAATGGGGATATTAAAACTGTTACTCCCAGCAGGGCTCTGTCTAATCTTTAATTCACATTAGGAATAACTAAAAAACTGTAAAAAACTCAACTCAAACTTCAGCAAATTTCTCAGTCAGACAGGCAACATCTTACAAATGTAGAAACAAGTATTTTCTTGTTTACTTCTTTACTAAATGTTAAAGTGTGCTGCTACAGTATATTACACTATACTATGTTCCTCACAATACATTTCTGATGAAACTGGGTGGCTTCAGCTCGTCCAATACAAGGTTTGTGGGCGCTGCGATAGACTGCCAACCTGTACAAACCTCTGAAAAACCTCGCCTCTCGCCCGATGAAAGCTGGGATAGACTCCAGCACTCCCACAACCCTTACGAGGACAAGCGGTTAAGATAATGGATGGAATGGATGAATGGTTTGTGGACAAAGTTAGTAAGTAGTCTAGTCTCAAGTGAGTAATTTACTATAATTGGGCTGCACAAAAAACGTTACAAGACTACTAGATGTTCAAATGTAATAACAACTATTAATGCAAGAACTAATTTGAACAATGGAAATGTTAGTGTTACTAAATAAGCACTCACATACTGTCGAATGAGTGGGAAACATCAACAACTTTTACATCTAACCCAACCAACACTAATATGCATAATTAACAATGTTTTGTAATTTGTCTTGTTATTTTTTATGTCATTTTAAATCTGCTTAAAATTAAAGACCATACTGATGAAATGTCAGGTTTATATGGTCACATTTCCTAATGTGGGAACTGTTGAACCTGTTTAATCTAATTTACACAAGTCGTTAGTTAATTATGCAAATCAACAAAGCAGTTACAACTCGCATTTTGTTTGTGTAAATATTTAATGATAACTAGTCTCTGTGTAAGAATTTGTTTGTGTGAAACTTACATCGTAACCAAGCTAAGAGCTGGTGCAACCAACAAGGACTTCACACAACACAAAATTCTCCTTTGCCTTTCACACATTCATCACTGCATGCAATGACCTTTTCCTTTTGTATGAAGTTCAAGAACAAATGCCTTTGCAGACCCTGAGGCTTTATGTAATATAAGTATAAGTTCATACTCTCACCTGCAAACAAATGTCAAATTTTTGAAGCAAAGATTTATGTTTTCTCTTCAAAAACCTGATGTATACACTGCACGCACATGGTTCAGTGTGAAGGCCTGCCATTTTTAATCTTTTACTGAACTTCAGTGTCCATTTTTACACTGATCCCCTTCTGACAAGTGAGAGTTGAGAAACAACAACCGTCTACTCTTTGCACAAACTACTCACTTCAAATCAGCATCAAAGTGATTTGACTGGCTGGAGATTACAAAGATAAATCTCAGAGAAAGAAAAAGGTTACATTTATTTTATTGATTAGTTTTTACATCCCACTCATGGTACTGAACACAGTGTCTCTGACAGTAATCCAATTATTCTGTGGCACCTTTTATCCCAGTAGTTTAATGCACCACCACATCCAGTCAGCTTGGATTAAGACTTTATTTGACCCAGCAGAAGTATTGTGGTAAGCTACTTCAGCTCTGCCTTAATGTAATGAAGGTTTCACTTGAAGAAAAAAACCTTAAAGGGGAAGTTAGAATTGCAACCCTCCAAGTCATTTCTGCAACAGCAACATTTGTGTTGACACACACACTGTGACCTTTACAGGTTTTCCTGTTTTCTTTAAAAATAACTACACTCTGACTAATTGCCTCCCAAGAAAGTTAAGTCTTTGTCTGCAGCCAGGTGCAACTATAAAATTTAATTTCATAAGATTAAATCTGATGTGTGACTTTGGCTTTATTGCTGAAGTTGTCCTGCTGCACAAACTGAACTTTAACAATTAACATGATTATTATAAAATATTTAAAAAGTCAGAATTGAAAATAACCTGATGGTCTAGGAAATACAAGATACACAAATGGAGCTAAGTTCAAAAAGCTTATGCATGTTTGCTGTCAGCAAATTGACAAAGCATTGAAGTTTCCTTTAGCAGAAGCCATCACTAAGCCATGAGGCTGAGAGAAATGGTGAGGAATGCAAAACCTCCATTATCTGTAGCTGTGACTACTGCAGTGACACAAAAACTGTCATCACTCTTCACACAAACAACGAATAAAGATTACAGATTTGCCTCAATCGACTTTAAATTCAGTCAGGTGTTTTTCACAGATTTACATCACATACCATAATTAGTATGCGACTAATACTTTTTACAGGTTTCAACATTGTCACTTTAGTCATTTTTTCTAATCATGGTTTTACACATATTTATTGGAAGAAGGTGTATGGTATCAGCCATGCTTTGCATCTGTATAATTTATAAAGTCTGCTGCAGTCTTATTGAAAATGAATTATTGTCAGTCCTCTGACTTTGTCATTATAACAAATGGCAGCTGACAAAAGTGAAAATCAAAAGGTGTGACTAAAGCAGTAATCTCTTTTGTGCTGCACACCTGACACTGTGAGCCCAGTGATTGAAACTCATTTATTGCTATTAACAAATAATTGGAGGGTAATGTGCTTATCTGTTCAGGTTAGTCTGCAGTTAGTCTTAACACCTGCTGTAAAGTAGGAAATGTGTACCTGCACAGAAGCAGAGCTCAATAATGCAATTTTCTATTGGTTAAACAGGTTTCATTCACTTAACTGCCATAACATGTATCCAGTAGATAAGAAAACAACAGAACTTAAAAATAAATAGTTCAAGGAACAGTTTTTTTAGTGTTTAGCTTTCAGAGAAGATATTTGTAGCCAACTGCATAAGCACATTTGAGACTCCTGCAGACAAAAGATTTTTTACATCTTTGCCTCTGGTAAGACAGCAGCTCATCCAACCGGAGACAATACCACAGGACAGGAAATCAATGCTTTCGGGGAAGGAAAAGACTGAATAGGTAAAGAAAGTTCCCACTACATTTTCAGGGCATTTCAAAACTGAAGACATTGTCAGTGATTTCCGTTTAGATTTTAGAGTAATTATAGTCAGGGAATGTTACAATTTGGAGTGATCCATTCGTCGACGTGTGGTTATAAATGTGGCACAGTGACCCTCACCTTTGAATGAGTGAGTAATTTAATGTATGTCCTGTCACAAATGAAAGGGCATATTTCCTCTGATTTCCATAGTTTAATTTCATGTCCACATGAGTCCCCCCGCCCCCACGGCGTCAACAAACATGCACACACCACAGCCCAAACACAAAAAATCAATGTACCTGCAGTTTCAATAACAGTAACCTGGCATATCAGTGCTTTCCACAGTGCTCCGAGAGCGATGTGCCGCCTCTTTTCTTCAGCAACAATATTACTGCATAATTCTTTACAGCTATTTATATTACCGTCTTTCAGAATTTACTTTTTGTTCATGCAGACTGCGTAATATCAGTCAACTTAGAGATCTTTAAAACCATTTTAAACGTCAAACAGTGCTGTTGTTGTTGTCGTTCTAGACTTCTGCATTTGTCAAACTCTCTGTCTCAACTTTCAGGGAGCAGACAAATCAATACACTACATTACTTTGAAAAAGATTAACATTATAGCCTCCTACATGCATCATTGCAGTTTTCTCAAGCAGAAAATGGGCTTTTAAACCTCTAAGCAAGGTTCAGATAATACCCGTTAGATTTCCTTGTTTTAGTGATGCTGTATATTTCACAAGCTATTCCCTTGTAGAAAAAAACACAATCATGGCCTGATATTTCACTGTCAAATAGCGGGAAGAAGACAATATAGAAAGGCAGGGTCAGTTATGAAGCGTTCTGCCCTTAGAGGCAAGAGAGACTTGCTATTACAAAGGGAGCGACCCTCAGTCAAATGGCAGGAATCTCATTTTGCTGCACCATTTTCACAGGTGTTGTTATCATACATCTCTATGTCCTGGAGACTGGAGGCATCTGTATCGTCCCCTGCACTGCTCACACTATTCCTGAAGGCAAGACCTCCTATAAAGGGAAATGCAGTCTCTGTGAACAAGTCTCTGATGTTATAATAAGGGAGTTCTGGGTCTTGTCTTTCAGGCTTGGTGATACATTGCCCCTCCATGGCTTTGTTTCTTTGATAGTATTTTGAAAACTTATTAAAGATAATGGTGATGGGCAGAGCCACCACTAACAGGCCACAGACTATACACAAGGTGGCCACTAACTTCCCTGCTAATGTCACAGGACAGGTGTCACCGTAGCCGACTGTGGTCATGGTGATTGTGGCCCACCACCAGCCTATAGGAATGGTTAACAAATCAGTTTGCTCCTCCTCCTTTTCTGCAAAGTAGATGAGGGCAGAAAAGATGGAAATCCCTACTGAGAGGAACAGAAGCAGCAGACCAACTTCATGGTAGCTGTGGCGGACGGTGGCTCCCAGCGCTCGCAGCCCGATGGAGTGACGAGCCAGTTTGAGGATTCTGAGAACCCTCATGAGGCGCAGAACCTGCACCACCTTCCCCACGTTCTCTATGTCCTCATTCTCCTCAGCGCTGTCCTCATCACCTTTCTCCAGAGCTAAAGTGGCATAAAATGGCAAAATGGAAGCAACATCAATGATGTTTAAAGGATTTCCGAGGAACTTTCTGCGGGATGGAGCGACAATTAACCTGATAATGAATTCTGCGGAAAAGCATGCAATGCAGATTTCCTCCAGGATGGTGAGGACTGGGTTCTCAATGGGTCTCTCATTGTCATCCACCCGCTGAAATTCGGGCATGCTGTGGACACACATGGCAACAATAGAGGTCAACACCAGGCTGAGGGAGGCCACGGCGATGATCTTCGAAGCTCTGGAGTGACCTGGATCCTCCAGCCTGAGCCAAACATAGCTCCTAACCTCCGCGCACCAGGCACCTTTGAACTTGGCTAGGTCTTTATCGAGAGCAGAGAGCTCCTCAAAGGAAGAGTCAAAGCTTGGATTCTGCTGATCATCACTCCTGATGTCCCACTCTCTGTCCTCGATGTACTCCTTCCTCTCGTGGTACCAGTTGGCACAGCAGGGGCTCAGGTGGATTTCCTGGATGCCCCAGTACTCAATCTCCTGACTGAAGGAGAAGACACAAAGCTCCTCTATCATGTGGATACGTCCTGTGTAGTAGAAGTTGAGCACACAAAGGAAAACTCTGGGATTCCTGTCAAAGTAGTACTCCTTCTCGGCCGGGCTGTAGTCATCGCACAGCTCCAGGATCGCTGCTTCATTTTGGCAGCGCAGCAGACGAGCCAGACGTGTGTGAGGGAAGCGGAGCAAAGTGCCCGGATCAACTTCGTGCCGTACCCCTCCCACGTTGAGGTGGACCTGGTCCTCCTCATTCCTATGCTGGTGGAGGATTTGCCCATACCCCATGGTCCTAATGAGACATACAGGGACAATGAACAATTAATAATGTCATCATTGCTGATTTTGCAGATGTTTCATCATAAGAAATGCCCCAGGAGCATCTACAGTCAGAGTTATGAGTGGCGCATTTATGTGCACAGATGTCCATCAAAACATATTTGACTGCACAATGTTCGTACACACACACACACACACACACACACACACACACACACACACACACACACACACACACACACACACACACACACACATTAGTCTTCTGAAGGGGAAAAAATCAATACAGTACACACAGGAAATGGCTTGTGCTGGGGTGAGTGAAGAGGCGTAACGTACTTCACTTCAATGCGGGATTATCATCAGAAGAATCAAATTACAGAGCGCACTAAACTAACTTTCAGAGGAAATGAGAGGCAACAAGTTGAAGCCGAACTCACGCATCATTTGAAACACTTTTTTTTCCAGTATGTTGGTCCGTGTATGTTCTGTTATTAACTACTATTCTATGCATGCATATCAACCCGCCGGTTTGCAAGCTGACTTTTATATTAAAATGGATCTGGTCTGGTGTTTTTTTTTCACCAAATCCTGTTTGCAAATAAGTATATTACTTTTAATTTCACTAAAACCCAGTTTAACATGTAAATCTGCAACCTACCTGCAACTGAAGCCTTTTTTTCCATGAAAAAAAAAAAAAAATCTTTTAATTCGAGTGCGTTTTAGTTTGTAGGTTCTTCTTCTCAGATGCCGCAAACAGCAGGTCGGTGAACAGAGTGCGGTGCTGCAGCTTCACGTACGGGACAAGGAGCGCTGGAGGCGGGACAGCGGCACGGCAGCAGTTTGTTCCCTTATACAGGGAACAGGGAGGGGCGAGAGAGGAGCAGAGGACAGGGCAGGGGAGGGAGGGAGACTGCACAGATGTTGGAACACCCTGCTGTAAAAATGACATAGTCGTTCAATGGTAACGTTTATCACCTCCTTAAAGTATTTGTGTTGTGATGTACTGATCAACTCTGTCACGCATTAGCTATTAAGATCACTGGACTTTAGACCTCCAAATGTTACAGTCACTTCAATTGCGTTTTTAATGTTTGTAAAACGTACTTGTCTTATATTTGAGTAAAACGACTGCAACTAAAGTCAGATGCACAGTGGAGGGAGTTTCACTCTTTTGTCAAACCAGGCAGTGAAACTGTATTTGGCAGCAAAAGCCAAATGATATATACAGTACCCTTATTAAGATAAGAGATGAAAATCTACAATCAAGATTTTTACATTAAATAATTAAGGAAACTTTCCCATTTGACTTGTAATGGTTCATTCTATCGTTTTTATTGCCTCTGTAAAATATCCTCAGTGTCTTCCAGATGTGCTGCATATAGAAAAAAGCAAAAGCAGCAAAAAGCTAGAGGTCTATCACTGTATTATTCTTACAATTGTTGTAGGTTGTCAGGATTTTAATTAAAGAGTTCTGCCATAGCACAGGTTGAATTATAACTCAAACAGCTGCCTTAGGTTTAACCCTAAGCCTGAGCAAGAGCCCCAAAACAGAAAGATTTGCTGCATGTCACTTTGTTCTTGGCAATTCATTTGATTGCAAATTTGCCAAATTCTTAAATGTGCAGCGGGTTCTGATATTGTTGTGCTGTTTTGTGGATAAGTCAAGTGTCAAAATGGGATTATTTATTCCTTACTAAAGGTCTGTTTCAAAGCTGACATTTTTTCTTTTACACAATTTTTTTAATCACTGTTTATCTGCTTATATATGTTTTTTTTATTGCTTTTATTTTAAACCTGAATGAACATGCCCTAGATCATGATAAGTTAAAATCTAAAAACATTGAGCGAGTCTGCCATAAACCATGCTACATCTCTCACCTGACCTCCTGTTATTTCTATTAGTAAAATAAAATAGAGAGATATAGGATATGTGCTGTTATTATTCATACAATAGTTTAGTTTCTTGTCCTTGAGAGCCACTGTCCTGCTTTTTTTCCAACTGTCTCTACTCACTGTTGATTACCTGGATCAGGTGTGTTCAGCCAATCAAAACCTGTAAGGGCAGGGACGTTTGGAAAGCATGGCTATCAAAGACCAGGATTGGCTTAGAATTTACATCATAGTTATTTTTGTACCGACTGATTAATTTTTGCTCATCTGCATGAAGAGAAGCTACAGGATCTTGATTTAAAAAAGTATTAAAATATATTAAAAGCTTTTATAAATTGAAGCCCAGTAAAACAAGTGTAAATAATTTCATTACAGTGTATGCTGGAACAATTATCTCTGTTGGGCTGTGATGGGATCCACCTGTGTGTGGCTGGATTTGTGGAGCAGGAACTGGCTGAAGGGCCTGGAGACTTTATTCTCTACCACACACTTGATTAAAAACTGCAAAAACAGGGACTCTAAGGTTTCCCGTTTTTCCTCCTCTTGTGCCATGAGTCGTTTAGTTGGATTGGGGTTTGTGGTTTTGTTGTTATCAATTTCTGCTTTGTCACAGTTTTCAGATTTGATTTCCTTTTTAATTAAATTAAATCTCTTTCAGGTTGTTAATTCTCCTGATGGCTGTTTTAAACATAGAAGCTCAAACCAAACCCTCTATAAGTATGTTTTGGACAAATCTTCATGTTAAGAAACATGGAACATGTTACAGAACAATTTTTAACTATACTTTTGAATATAAATCTTTAACTCTAGAGATCAGCTCAAAATGTCTGGGGAACATGATGCGCGTGGATGTCGGTCCTCTTGGAGGGAAACTTCTGGAATTGGCTGTTGTTATAAGTATATTGACCTTTCTAACTTTTTTTTTTTTTAACCATTTCACTTTTTCCTGTAACTGTCCCTTTTTTATTTTTCCTTCTCAGATAATTCTGCCATCCTTATGACACCAAGTTTAGCATCTCAGTGTGGCTTTAGCATGAAGACAGATCCGCTGGGGAAAACCATGATTTATGCTTCCCTTCAAAACTGTTTTGTTCAAAATATGGTAACAAGACTGTCGATGTAATTTTGTTGAGCTGCACCGCAGCACTACGTGTATGTCTTAATGTGGTTATCAGTTCAAGTTTAATTTCTGTGTGTTTGTAGGAAGATGAAGTATTTACAACAACACTGAACCTTCGACTGCATGGAAACCAGATGGATGAAGATGAGCTGTACCAGGTGGCTGAAACCTGCCAATACGCTGCCTGGGCCTCCAGGGAAATTGTCTGTGACCACAATTATATGGAGGCAAGTGAATGCAGCAGGCAGAGGTCATGTTCCAGTCCATATGACACATGGCTTTATGTCCTGTATTAGCATCAAGGCCAGTGCATTTGATGTCACTGCAGAGGGGAGGGGTAGAGCTGGATCATCACTTATAAAGTGGCCTCATTTCTAGGTGTCTGTTCAAAGGGCAACTCCAGATGATTATGTCCTGCCTAACTATCTCATCTCAAGGATTAATTCAAAGTTTGGTGATCTTCGGCGAGCCGCAGAGGTTAGATGAGCTCTTTTTTTTTTGCTCTTTTTTTCTTTTTTAAAATATTCTAGAAAAATCTATTTCTATAATTAATGGCATGTCTTAAAATTTGGCTCACAGAAACAACCTGTAAAACCAGGATTCAGGATCACAACACTTGTGTTCTTCACTCCAGAAGAGAGGGTCATGAAGGTGAAGGACGCCCTGAGAAGTGGTTATGGGATAGCCAAAACTGTTTCAAGGCTGGTTCTACGAAGTCCAAAGATTACACCTGAAACATTTATCCAAAATGTAAGTTGACTGCAGTTAACTAAATTTCTATCAAATGAATAACACTTAAAAATAATTTTCTCACCCCCACAGGTAGCAGGGGTGCCTATGACTGTGCTCAAAACCTCTACAATCTTTGAACAGAAGTGGCTGGCAACACAAATTGATGCGGCGGCTGCTTGTCCGCTAATGAAGGGTAATAAAAATATTTGGAAAACTGTAAGGATATATTTCCCTTTTTAACTGATTGTATGATTGTATACAGGAAGTGTTTCCTTTACTCCAAACACAATCACCTGGTACCTGCCCTGGCACATCGACCCACTGATTTCCTCTGACCAGTTTAAACTGCTGGAAGTGCACATGGGCATCAATGGCCAGAGGATCAACCCTGCTGTGATGGCTGCCAGACAGTACTCTGTGTCAGTGAAAGACAAGTACATAATCATCGAAATTCCTGTTGGGGCTGTCGGTGGATACTTTAAGGTCAGTGGCACAAACATTTAGTATATCTTTTATTTAAAAAATGACTTGAGTTTTTATTTGTCATAAATCCATAAAGATAGATGCAGAACACCCCTTGACTTTAATTTTATCTTTAAAAATAAATCCTCTTCAGCAACGTTAATTGATTCAAACACTTCAAACTTAAACTACAACTCAAATGTTCATCCTCTAATAATAATCTTTATTTAACAGAGTCATGTACAGGATGATCAGTACCTCACATCTTACACAATCGAGCCAATGGTTGAGTTGCTCTGGACTGAAGACGCCAGTCATGAGGACACCAGATACAAAGTCCTCTTTCCTATCACAACACCTTTACTGTCTCAGCCTCTTCAAGTTATTGACCGTGAGCCTCATCTTGCACTCTGAGATTATTAAATGTATTAGCACATTGCCTTTCTTCACTTTATTTTTGCCCCACAGAAACCGTTCCCGAGGAGCAGATGTTTAAGGTGGTACTTGGGCCTTTTGGCACAGACGTGGAACTAATCAACATTACCTTCCCCTCTGAGGTTTTGTCCGTGACAGAATGCAATGTCAGAGGTTTTAACGTCATGGAGTACATGTCTCCTAACAGCAGCTCCAAGGTCTTCACACTTGAGGTGCCCTTCATGGATCCTGTTGTACTACAAAATGTAAGCTTCTACTTGAGCTTGGCAAAATAATGCTTTTTTTTTTTTTTTTTAGCTTGCTAATATTTCTTTGTATTTTCCCAACAGAGAGAAAATGGGTTCTTAGTCTACAGTGTTCGGCTGACCTTTGGCTTGCTGGTGCTCCCAGAGTTTGCTCCATTTTCTCACACTGCTTATCTGGAATCTAAATTAGTAGACATTGGTCTGTACTATTAGTTAATTTTTTCAGTAAAATATGGCACACAATGGGAATCCATCTCAATCTTTTTTTTTTTTATAATCGGCACATAAAAAGTGAAAATGATCAATTCACTGCTACTTAAGTAAACCTTAGTCATCCTGTCTCCACTCTCCTCTCTGTTTTTGTACTTGTGCAGTTTCTCCCTCTGTCTCTGGTGACTGTGATTATCAGAACTTCTATGTCTTGGTCTATTATGGTAGTGGAAGCTTTCAGACCACAGTAGGAAAACAAACGTTGACCCCAGTCTTGGCTCAGCATTACGGTTTCACGGATAATGGAACTCACTTCAGCTTGGTAGTGCCCTTTTCAGCCCCTGATGTTGTGTTTGAGGTACTAATCTGAAATTATAAATATGCAAGAATTAAGCTGTTATAGTGGCATTATACTAGACTGTGTGTGTGTGTGTACTTTTGTTCACTTGCCAGGCTCTTGAGAAATCATCAATTAGGAGCAGACTTGATGTCATTCTGAGGAATCCAGAAACCAACACGGAAATCAAAAACTTCTCTGTGGCTTGTAATTTCCTCTCAACACTGACTGGTCTGTTTTTAAAGTTTACTTTTTTTTTTTTTTTTTTTTCTCGTTGCTCACTGACCAAATGCTTGGCACATCAAAACTAGTGATGCTTCTCTTTCAGAGTGTTTTCCTAATGGAACCATGACGGCTTGGGCAGTGAAACTGGAGTCAGTTCCCAGTCTGAATACCAGTCGGCTCACCCTCAATGACCCCACCTGTGGTCCCTCATTCAGTGATGACCGTTTCGCTTACTTCATCTTCACTGGTAACACCTGCGGAACCACCAGAAAGGTTAGTCCGTTGATGTTAATTAATCCTAATGCAGACTGTTGTTAGAAATTCAGTTTTACTTTCTATTTGTTCTTTAGTTTCTATCCAATGTGATGCTGTATGAAAATGAAATATCTCTGCCAGAAGAATCTGAAATGAAAGAGGAAACAGAGGAACCTGTGTATGAGTGAGTATCTTTAGAGTTTAATCATTTATTAGGTTGTGATAAATACTTGTTACAAATTTTTCTTCATCCCAATTTTGCAAATTAAAGGACTTAATTCTGTTTAAACTGAGTACATGTTGGTGGCACTGACCATGTCATTAACAAATCAAGATAATCTGTAGGGGAAATAATGGGTTTATTGGAACATCAGACGCTGCATTTTAATCAATTATTATTATTATTATTATTATTAGCTGTGTTATTAGAATTCTGTAAAAATTGGGATGGGATCAGTTTCGCAACTAACTGTTTTCCAACCTTGTGCGTTGTCCCTTTATCTATAGGTTAAGGATTTCTTGTTACTATCACATCAATACAACCCATGCTATGGCTTTTGGAACAAAACCTCTCATGAACCAACCTTATGCTGAAAATGCGAAGGGAGAACTGCAAGTTGCAATGAGACTTGCTTTGGGTAAGGAAGATTCTGTGCGAGGTTATTTTTCATGTTTCTTCCCAGTAACTTTAAGTGAAAACTCATTTATGTCACGCAAATATGTAGCAAAATGCAAATTCTGAATAACTGAGTCAGCAACGGGTCATTTTCACTAACCTGTAACAACAGATGTTCTGAGGATATGGTCACTTTTCTGTATTTAAGAGTTGTACAGTCTGAACAATTTAAGTAAACGTGTACTGTCTCTCTTCATTCAGACGACTCCTACAGTGTTTTCTACAGAGACGAAGACTATCCTATCAGGAAGTACTTGCAACAGCCACTGTATTTTGAGGTGGAGTTGATGACGTCCAGAAATCCCAAAGTATCTCTGGAACTGGAGAACTGCTGGGCAACACTGAAGAATGACAGGACGTCTTTGCCCAGATGGAACCTCATCATTGATGGGTAACTTTATCTTGACATACATTAAAATATTACTCCTGGACCTGTTTTCGAGGTGGATAAAGTGAAGAGGAAACGAAGAGTGAAGGTTCAGCCAACAGCAGCCTTCTATTTTTTCAAACAAATTGTGACTAACTTTTTCTATGCCAGGTGTGCAAACCAAGTAGACCCATACCAGGTGCTCTTCCATCCAGTTGGGGTTGATGCCAGAGTTGAGTTTCCCTCTAACTTCAAGCGCTTTGAGATCCAAATGTTTGCCATTGCTGACAATCAAAACACAAGTCCCCAGGTAGTTTCAACAACTTTCAATCATCTTGTTAGATGGTTCAAATTTAAGGGTGGATGTGTAAAGATGTAGCCTCACAAAAGCAACAAATCTCTTCATATCCTGTAGCTTTTTGTCCACTGTGATGTGGTGATCTGTGATGCCAGAAATCCACTGGACGGAGTTTGTAACAGGCAGTGTCCAAACAAGGAAAACGGGATAAAAGGTTTGATGTGCATTGATGCAGGCAGCCTTTTGTACTAGCATGGCTGTCTATACCTGGTTGTGGTTTGAAAATGGGTGTTGAAGCTGATGGATTTTCTTTTTCCACAGGACAAAGGCAGACTGTTTCAAATGTGCTTGGTTACAACCATGTGTCGTCAGGACTCATACTAATCTAACATAATAAAAGTAATTTTTAAAAGCTCACTTATTTTTTTTTTATTTAAAAATTACATCAAGGTTCATTGAGATCATTTAGTTTCTTATCATTAAGGCAACTGTAAGATGGTTTTAAAGTGTAAAGGGAAGCTGTCAGCCATGCCATGTAAACTTGTCATTTGTTGAAGTAAAATCTTCAAACTCATATTTGGACTCTTAAAGGGTTTACACACTCAAATTCAATTGGACATTTCCTTTGTCTTGGTTATATGGGGAGGAACAGTAGCAAACATTTTAAAAGCTTTAGTATACAATATTGGATCACTAACTTCTCACCAAAACAGAATCAGATGAACACCAGCCAATTCTTTACATGTATTGTGGAGGCAGATATGCGGGGGATAATACAGGTCCTTCTCAAAAAATTAGCATATTGTGATAAAGTACATTATTTTCTGTAATGTACTGAGAAACATTAGACTTCCACATATTTTACTCATTACACACAACTGAAGTAGTTTTAAGCCTTTTCTTGTTTTTAATATTGATGGTTCTGGCATACAGCTCATGAAAACCCAAAATTCCTATCTCAAAAAATTAGCATATTTCATCGGACCAATAAAAGAAAAGTGTTAATACAAAAAAAGTCAACCTTCAAATAATTATGTTCAGTCATGCACTCAATGACTGCTTTAATGCGGCGTGGCATGGAAGCAATCAGCCTGTGGCACTGCTGAGGTGTTATGGAGGCCCAGGATGCTTCAATAGCGGCCTTAAGCTCATCCGGAGTGTTGGGTCTTGCGTCTCTCAACTTCCTCTTCACAATATCCCACAGATTCTCTATGGGGTTCAGGTCAGGAGAGTTGGCAGGCCAATTGA